>SNQJ01S0032767.1:14164-67289 GCA_010110895.2 Picea sitchensis
GGGTTGATGAATTCCATTTTCAAGACCTTCCTTCGAAAATTTGTGTTAGTATTTTTTGATGACATACTAATCTATAGAAAGACTTGGGAGGATCATGTGTGACATGTTGACAAGGTGCTACAACTACTAAAGGAGCAACAACTATATGCCAAACCATCCAAATGTTTCTTTGGAGTGAAGGAGGTAGAGTATTTGGGTCATATTGAATCTTATGAAGGTGTCAAGGTAGACCCTAACAAGATTAAGGCCATGATGGACTGGCTGATTCCCAAAACATTGAAGAATTTTAAAGGATTTTTGGGTTTGACAGGTTACTACCGCAAGTTTCTTCGACACTATGGAAGAATAACATCACCTTTAACGACACTAACTAAGAAGGATGCATTTTCATGGACTTCGGAGGCAACTAAAACTTTTGAACAACTTAAAGAGGTGATGTGAAAATATCCTATCTTGAACACTCTAGACTTCAAAAAAACCTTTATTGTGGAATGTGATGCCTCGGGAAATGGATTTGGTGTTGTCCTAATGCAAGAAGGAAGGCCCTTGGCTTTTGAAAGTCGACCACTAAAGGGAAACGACTTACACAAACCTATTTATGAGAAGGAAATGATGGCAATACTACATGCATTGAAGAAATGGCATCCTTACATAATAGGTAGACACTTCAAGGTCAAAACAGATCATGATAGTCTTAAATACTTCTTGGAACAAAGACTATCTTCAAAAGAACAACACACTCTAGACTTCAAAAAAACCTTTATTGTAAAATGTTATGCCTCGGGAAATGGATTTGGCGTTGTCCTAATGCAAGAAAGCTGCCCTGGCTTTTGAAAGCTCTAATTCACTAAAGGGAAACACTTACACAAACCTATTTATGAGAAGGAAATGATGGCAATACTACATGCATGGAAGAAATGGCATCCTTACATAATAGGTAAGACACTTCAAGGTCAAACAGATCATGATAGTCTTAAATACTTTTGGAACAAAGATCATCTTCAAAAGAACAAATGTTGGGTAACGAGATATTGGGTTATGATTTTGAAAATCAGCCTTATAAAAGGAAGAAAAATGTTGTATCTGATGCACTCCCAAGAAAGGATGAAGATGTTGAGGCCTTTCTCTCAGGTTATCTCGATCATCCAACCCCATTGGATAATAGAAGAAAGGGACGAATGGAAAAAATGACAAAAAGGGACTCTCATTCAAAAAAGGTTGCAATAGGATTCTAGTGCGTCTGATACATTTAGATGGAAAATGATTCACCAGTGAAAATAAAGATCGCTATATTTGTGTAAGAACTCCCAAACAAACAAAAGGTACTATTGGAATTGCACACCTCTAGTAGGAGGGCACTTCATGATTTTTTGAAACCTACCATAGAGTCAAGAAAGATTTTTTTTTGGGATGGCCTAAAACTCTATGTTCAAAGGTTTCGAAGAATGTTTGGTTTTCCAACAAAACAAGGTGGAAACATTTAAGACCCGAGGTATTTTACAACCATTAGCCATCCCAAGTCGTAAGACTAGGAGGAGTTTTCCATGGATTTCATCATAGGTTAACCGAAGTCTAAAGGAAAGAGTGCCATCATAGTTGCTTATAGATTGACCAAGTACACACTTTTGTGCACTCTCTCATCCCTTCAAAGCTAGTACAGCTTCCATCGCATTCATGGAGACAGTCTAAAAGCTACATGGAAGCCCAAAGATTATTGGTAAGTGACGTGAGATCCCATCTTCATCAGACATTTTGGACATAATTATTTTTCTGTTTGGGTACTCAATTGGCTCATATCTCATCCTATCATCCTCAGCCTTATGGACAAACTCCCGAGATAATGAAGAACAACTGAAGGCTATCTGCTGTTTGTCTTTGATAAACAAACACAATGGTTCAATGGTTACCCCTATGTCATCGGTATAACACTTCCTTTCAATGCGAACAAAATGACACCATTTATGGCACTCTATGGATACCACCCTCCTTCGATCACTTCTTCTTCTCTAAAGAAAAATCTAAGGTTCAAGCAAGCAGATGCATTGAGCATCAACAAGTTCTCCAAATATTAAAGGACAACCTCATCATGGCACAGAAATCACATGAAACAATAAGTAGGATCAACATCATAGTGAAAGAAGCTTGGAAGTAGGGGATTAAAGTTTTTAAGACTACAACCATACAGATGTCCCTCGAAAGCAATCCAAGAAGGATAATAAATTATAACCAAAGTACTATGACCATTATAAGGTGTTGCAAAATATTGGGCATTATGGCATACAATTGGAGTTGCCCGCATATTCACAAGTATACCCAATTTTCCATGTTTCCATGCTTAAAGAAGGTTATATACACAAGATCCCGGTTCAAACTATATTTCCGTATTCTGACAAGAAGGAAAATCATATTGAGCTTTAAAGCCATCACACACACTTCCATTAACCTGAGGGAATAGATCCATTTCTGGAGTATCTCATTAAAGGAGGAACCACCCAAATAAGACTCTAATTTTGGAAGATGAGCCTTTTATACATAAGACGAGAGTTACTCACATTGGCACAACACTCAGATCAAGGGGAGCTGCATGTTAAGCCCTAATATTTGGCTCATTACCCATTAATTGGGGCATATTACATTATTAATGTTATTTTATTTATGCCTGATTTATTCCATTATTGTAATTATACCTCCTAGTCTCCTATATATACCAAGGAGACATTTTCATTTGAATCATCTTGTACTTGAACATTTAGTGGGGTAAAGGAGGTTTCCCCCAAAGAGGATTATTATCTGAAATTATCTTTTCAAGGTGTTGAGTACTTATTATGAGGCTTTCACTATATTGATTATTTGGTTCTTAACAAGATCCAACCATAGTCGCTCCTAATTTGGCAATTTTTCCCTTCCATCGACAGAGTCTTGATAATTGTGCCAACTCTTGGGAAGTCGTAGGAGAGCCAAGCTCACCAAATCATCGCCAATTACTATTATTCCCACACTTCCCATCTCATCCCGACATTGGAACAAACTTCGTGAGATATTTTGGAAATGGAGTCAGCTTTCTCCATCTTGATCTTCCTAAGATTATTTTGAGTGCCAATTTCCTATGAAGTCGCTATGTTGTTTGGAATAGATCCCATCAAAGTACATTACACATTGCATGGTGGTCTGCTGCAGGTTTGAGACTATGTGGTCTCGTAATCCCTCCAATATAATCCTCCTTGCCTTTTCCACTTTATTTCCATGCATCAAGATTTGCACTACAAAGATCCGGGCTTTAGGAACATCTTTGTCAATTTAATCTTTCAAGCCATTGTCTTCAAGCAATACCTCCATCCTATCCTTCCAATAAATGTATTTTGAAGTTTCCATCGATTTCATACTCTAACCTCAGGCCATTGAAATCCATTTCAATCTTGAATCGCTTATAGCACCAAGAAAGTTTTCTCTGCGATTTGAATTTCATCCAATCACAAACTCAACTTCGACAATCTTCTGCACTCTGATACCATGTATAAATTTTATCACGATTATGTATACCGGATTCTCCCGATATAACACCATGCCACTATTAAATACAAAATCGCTTCTACAAATATTCTGTGGAATTTAAAACATGATCATCAATTGCAATATCAAGAAGAAAGATCAATCGCATATAACACATATAGCACGGGAAAGCATAAAGCTAAAAACCCCCAATTATCATATATTATGTATATCATGGATCATGAAAAAATCTCATACAAAACTCTAATCCAAGAGCCTCAGTACAATACAATCAGTTCCCTTGCCACTGGCCATACAAAATCAACAATTCATGTGCCAATTCTTGCCTCCAGACAACCTCGCCTCTCGCAATCCCTGCTAATGGAAACCCAACAAATGAATTCGAATTGCTCTTTCCTAGGCTGCACATTGCTCATGTGAACATCCACTGTGTGTGTGATTTCATGAGTGCACTTCACTCCAAATTGGCTAAATCGATAACCAAATCACCTTTCACCAGCTATCTCAACTGGTCTCCACTGATCTGCTATACTGTAGTTAATGTTGGTAAATCTTCACTGTATGAGATCACTTTATTGTGAATTAATTAATAATTAATTCATCGAACTCTCATCAGTGTAGTCTGCCATATTAGTACAACTCCAGCTTAACTCACTTAACGAAGTTAAACTACTTCACAACTCTCACATAACTACACTTATAACTCTATTATAACTTCAAGTCACTTAGTTACAACTAATTCAATTTCCATGTCCCACCAGTCAACATTTAAACTCAAATTTCCTATAACTAACTGATTTTCCATTTCGCTAACTATTTTCAAGTTATTAATGATAATAGATTATTTATTTATTGTCTAATTTATTTATGAAACATAAATTTAGGACACACAATTCTTGTTGACTTTTCAACAGATATTATGGGATGTAGTTGTTCTATTCAGAAACACACATCCAAAACATATATCCACATAGGTATGTCAAGGATAAAACCCCTTTGAGGCTTCTCGAGCGGCCCCAAACCGTAAGTGACCCACTTTTGTATATTTTTTTTCTCAGACAATGTGATTCCCTCTAAGAAGAGGGAAGGAACTTGATCCACAAAGTATAGAGTGTATTTTTTTGTATACCCTAACTGTGGCAGGAAGGGATATAGACTCATTGATTTCTCCATGGACCGGATCATCATTGGAGCATAGTGATTCGAGGAAAGTATCTTGCATGTACCTCATCAATTGCATGGAGACACCTTTATTCATCCTTCAACGGACGAGATGAGAATGCACATGCTGACTCTTCTTCTCGTGAGGATCTCACAGGTTGGGGTACGTCAGGTGAGTTAGTGCATGAAGACAGAGCCGAGTCGAGGCCCATGTGGAGAAGACTACTGTGATGAAGGAGATCTTCGGGGATCTAGCTTAAATACTATGAATTCGGTCTGATTTCAAGGGAGCCTCTTGCATTCACTGCCATTGAACCGATGCCAACCATGCATGTTTTCTTAGTTTAGTCTTTAGATCCAAATTCCTATGGCGAGGCTGTCGAGAATCCCTTCTAGGAAGCTTCTATGTGGGAGGAGTACAACTCTCTTCTTAAGAACCAAACTTGGGATATGGTCCTATTCATGTAGGAAGGAAATTTTCAGGTGTAATGGTCTAGCAGGACCAAGACCAGAGTGAATGGAATGTGTAGAAGATAGAAACTGCTTAGTTTCAAAATCTTTCAACAGTGCATTATTGTTGACTATGATGAGAATCTTTTCTCCAAGTCAAAGGAGATGGGTCTCCATACATTGGCACTTGGTATCAGGACAACTAAGGGATGGGATTCCATGGACATGAATATTTCATTTCTTCATGGAGATCACTCTGAGAATATGTACATGAAGTATCCCCAAGGCTTCCATGTAGGATTCATCTTTGGTTTAATGAAGAAGTATCTTTATGGTCTCAAGTAGGCCCCTAGGAATGGCATTCCCAAGATGGACTCCTACCCTACTACTCCACAGAACTGTACATTGTAAGTTATACATGAATGTTTACATGCTTAGGACAAATGATTCAATTTCACTCCTAGTTTTGTATGTTGATGATTTGCTCCATCATCATTGCACAATTTCAACGACACAGAAAGAGTATTTTGCCCTATATTGATGATGGACAGGGTCCATTACATTTTGGTCTTGAGATCACTGCCAATGATGCATAAGGAATCAAATTGTCTTAGGCCAACTATGCACTAGATCTCCTTGAGACATTTCACATAACAGAATGCAAGTCTCCTCCGACTCCTTATAAGAAAGGAGTCAAAATTGAGGATTGCACGAACACTCCACTAGTCCGCAACACACTGTACATATAGCTACTGGGGATATTGTTGTATCTCACAAACTCCAAACCAGACCTCTCCTATTCAGTTGGAGCAGTCTCCAAGTTCATGCAAGATCCACATGATTTACATTGGAAGGATGGCAAAGAGACTTTGATAGGCATGGGCTATGTCTACCACCTTTGGGATTCAAAGAAAAGAATTTACATTTGATCTCATTGGGTTCACTAATTCTAGAAAGGTTGGTGATAGCATTGATCACAAGTCCACACATCTAGTTACTCACTCACCACTCCAGGCTCCATCCTCATATCAAGAAAGAAGAAGGTTTTATTTCTCTATCTTCGCCTAGGTAGAGTACATAGGGTTAGTTAACATAGCCATTCAAGCTACATGGCTACAAAAGCTCTCACTGATTTGGGAATTCAATTTCATCGGTTGATTGTCATTTGGTGTGAAAACTAGAGAACTATGAAGTTCTACAGATATCCATTTCAGAGGCAACAGATGAAGAACATCGAGATCCACATGCACTACATACAGACTTCTAGTACATGAGGCAATAATTGACCTGTAATATTTCCTTCAGTAGAAAAAACTACACACATCTTCACTAAGACCTTCACCAAGAAGAAGTTCCATTCTCTACAAATTGCCTTCTTGGAGGGAAGGACACAATTTCCTAGAAACTCAGAGAGTTATTTTTATGCATTGTATTTTGAGGGGGTTTTTTTTTTTTTTTTTTTTTTTTTTTTTTTTTTTTTTTTTTTTTTTTTTTTGGTACCTAACATGGCCTTTTTGTTGGGACTCATTCTTTATTTACACCATAGTAGTTTTCATAGGGGGTGTTGGAGATAATTAACACAATAATCCATTTTATTTTTTCTTTGAGGCTCCTATGTTTATTAGTCATTATTCAGCCTCCATATTTTAGGGAGAATATTCATTTTCCCTCATTCTAGGAGAATATTCTCTTCATTCTCATACTTTAGTTTGATCATTTGAGTGGAGTCTTAATGCCACATTCATTTCATCACCATGCAACATTGGAAACATCACCTCTATGACATTCCAGACACCATCAAACTAGCTGCATTACCATGATTCCCTTTATCCCTCCCTCTACTTCACCTCATGCTTCAGATAGTTAACTCCAAGACCTGAGACCAGTTTAACTCCCTGACCAGGTATGCTTAACCTAGTTGCCATCGTGTCCATATCACAATAGACCACCACTATGGCACATTTACTTCTCCTCCAGTGCACATTAGTTGGTTTATACATAGTATATCATGTAAATTATCATTCATTAATTTGGTTAATGAAAAATTATTTGATTCCTCGAATTGTTCTACTACTTTCTCACAAACCGCATTTTTCTAGCTAGGATCTTATTTGTGCTTCATCCATGATTTTCAACCTGAAGTCCTGAATTATTCATATCACTAATTATCTCACCACAAATTACTTCACCGACATGGGATAATTCTAATGTAACGGACTAAAAGGAAACCACAGTACTGAACTTACTGAATCCTCTTAGGACTCCTAATATTTACAATGAAGTGACAGATCTTAACATTAAACCTAGAGGGATATTTAGAATGATTTAAATGTTCTTCATTCATGAACAACAACTCTTTGTTGGTTTTATACCAGCAGAACTTTGGCACACCTGGGTAAATCCAGGGCTTAATTGCAGTTAGCTATTGATGCATTCATTTCTTTGCAGAGTCCTAGGATATGAAAATTAATATTTTATGATCTGGCTTAATTTTACTTTTACCCACTAGTAAACCCTAAATAGGACTCACAAATTCTACCACCTGACGGGATAAATTTATGAGTGATGAAGAACTGTTGCTAACCAATAGTGCAAACTGACCAAGCCATGACTTGTTGGGCATGTTTAGGTTCTCACAATATTTATCCTGCATCACTAACTCTATACAAGAGCCAGAGGGGTGAGGGGCTGGTCTCCTCCTAATAAATTAAAGGAGAGCCTCAAGAAAATAATGATATGAGGATATGGAGACATATATATATATATATATATATAAATCAAGAATATTTTTGCATCCATTGTTGGGCGATTTTCAGCACATGGTTTTCATCGATGGTTTCTAATTCCAACTTGCAATTAGGTCAATGGATTTAATGAACAATGATTAGTTTAATGTCGTGGGATCCTGTATATTGTATCAAACAATTAGTGAGATTATGAATAAAGAATTAGGAGTGTGTACCAAACAAGTTGTTGGGTTTTGGCTCCAATTTGGGTTTCTAAGGTAAAACATTTGTGTGTAGCGTGTGTGTGTGCCAATAACTTTTTGTTTTTATTAAGAACTCTGTTTGCAACAATTAATTGTACAAAGTTAAAACACACATTTGGTATCAAAATTGTTCTTAGCTTCAGTGGGATTCCTTTTTGGCTAAGGGTTTGACTCATATCTGTGATAAACCTTGTTACAATGTGAGCTCTACGATATTGATTCTTCAAGTGAAAAGAAATGATGAGCAGTTAAAAAATAGAGATCTGCAGAAATCTAATTTAACAAAGTTTTGAGGCATGGAAGCTCAAGATGGAATATATATTATAAAAGATTAGTGGATCATTGTGGGTCCAGGTACTCCACCTAAATAAACATTAGTAGAATATTGGGAATGGTTGGATCGAAAGAGAAAAATATGGTTGTGTATCTCATATTTAGTATTTCTAAATGTACTGCAATGTCGAAGGATTTATGGAATACGTTAGGGGATTTGTATATTTATAAGTCTCTAGCATCAGTGGGAGTTTTGAGCAGATAAATGTCAAAACCAGGGAAGGAACAATAGACAACATTAAAGAGGGTCTTCAAGTACTTGCATGGCACTACCAATTATGAATTATTCTACCAAGGAAGACCAATATTAGACAGAGTGTTGGACATACATGGGTTTGTTGATATAGACCGATAGAGATATATATTATGCATATCGGCCAAGAATGGTGTGTTTGAACCCATTTAAGATCTAATCTGATGAGAAAAATATTAGTTGTAGTGGGCACTGACCCACAAAATGGAAGGCATGCCATCCACTCATGCAAGCATGGAAGTAGCATGGACACAAAGCGATTGACCTGTATTCCAAGTTTAAAACAGTTATGGGCGAATGACGATGAAGTTAGATGCAACATTCGGAAAAGAACTCTAAATTATCATCCTAATACAAAGTATGTTAGTTTTTAGTATCATTTTTTTGAGAGACATGGTTGAAGAATATAAAGTGTTGTTGATGAAGGTCGAGACTTTGTAGAGTTTTTCAGATTCATTAACAATATTTTTCAGCATTGAGAAGTTGTTTTGGTGTAGAGGATCTATGTAATTTTGAAGTTCTGACAGCATCATGGTCCTACAACCTTTGGTGCAAAGAAAACAAGGAGAATGTTGGCAGGTGTACCCCATGCGATCCCCTGGGTATTTCTGTGAACTATGTCACTTATGGTATTTTACCACCATGAACAATGTATGGAAATTATTTGCGAAATACGGGAATGTTTGGCCCCTCTCTTGTCATGGCTAGTAATCCCATCCCCGTATTATCATCATGTCAACATGGCAATATTTGTTCCTTGACCAAGATCCACAAAATCCCAAGTGGGCCTGGAAACTCACATGGCCTTGTGGACTCCTCTCGTGGAACTTTTCCCTGAAGCCTCAATGGAATTGTCGATTATGTGGGAGGAGCCTTTAGAAGCATGTAATATTTGTTGGCCTAAAATTTTGAAGAGAGAAATAACCTTGTAGTATTTTTAACCATTTTTCTAGGGCTTATGCATCTATTTGTTCTTCAAATACTGGAATATCAAAGTTAACCTGTAACTTGAAAGGTGAGTTGTCTCCAAAGTGGTCGCTTGATTAGGATGTGTTTATTGTTGTCGACATTCGTCGAACTATTTGGGAAAAATTTTCCATCATTTATTCCCTCTGTCGCATGATATCTTGCTCAAGAAACATATTGATAAGATCTCCTACTCTGGCTATTTTTTCTTTCTTTTCATGGAGGGTTTCTTTCTTTTGGTTGAAAGAAAAATTTCAAGAGAGACAAGAGACTCAGCCTTCTCAGACTCGATCTTGCCGTGGAAATTCACTAAAAAAATGATCAAGAGTAGCTGGCTCCATATGACCATCTACATGGCTTTTGGTATGAAATTAGAGTGAGATGTAACAAATATATAGGAGATATCAAGAAGAGAGCCAATAATATGTTCAAGGATATATCATGTATACATAACACAAGCAAGACAACTCCATAATAATACACAATTTCTATTAATGAGTGAATGCAATAAACTATATAAATACAGAGTGAAAGAATCACTAGAATGGTGGCATCTTTATGTTTGAGAAGAGATGTGATAGATAATTGCATTTGCAAGAGGTCGATTGTTACAATGAGGCTCCAAAGGATTTTTAACATAAATAAAATCCAAAACCCAACCCCCAAGATGAAAAGCCAACAAATTTTAGACCTCAAGTTTTGGGTAGTCGGTGTATCAACTCTGTAATGAATCCCTTTGGCATTACCATCTCCATTTGGCATGCGATAGCCCATTGGAAATGTATAAACAATTACTACAAATTATCATATCACAATTAGAATTTTTCTATAGTGTGATTGTGTAAATCCCAAAAAATGTTGTATAGGGCCTCAAAATGGCCATGAAAGTTTAGGAACCTAAAAACTACTAAAAATAGTAAGTTCTCACAACAAATTGTTTGGCCAGCTTGAACAGGTACCATCAATATCCACCTAGACTCAATGTAAAATGGGCTTAGATGCATTTCCATTGATACTACACAAATTATCTAAATATGCATATATTGTGCATAGAATTTCACAAGTACACACTAACTCCGAGTTGATGATTAATTGAAACAAAGTTTATATCTATTTCCTTTGTAACAAAAGTAATATATACAAATTAACACTACAAATTTCTCCTGCAATTATTTTTATCATTTCCATGACAATGAAACCAAAAATGACAAATTAGCATTCCATTTCTTATGGGGTGTTAGTTCATTGGTGATATTGATGGAGAGTTGAACCATCATCAATGTTCCATTCTTGTTGTGGTCTACCCTACCCACATAACTTGTCCCGATATTTGCTTCAAAGGATGCCATTAGGAAAAATGTTTTAATGATTTATTTTTTGTTCAATATGTGTTATGCAACTTTAAAATTTATCTTCAATCACTAATTGTGGTGTGCAAATTTCAATTTCACTCTAACATTTACAAGTTAAACATTAATTTATTGAATTATAAATCAAACCAATCAAAACAGGATATTGTTATAGGAAAATGTAAGTATCGATTTTAGGAATATAATTGTAACCTACAACTATAACACTTCTAGTTTTAGTAGGTTATGATTCAAGTTTGAGTATCCATTAACTGCAAATCGAATTGCAAGTTATTGTTTTGAGCCTGAATTCAATATTTATTTTATTTTCAAATTATTAACCCCTTTTTGCTCTGGAGTAGAACATAATAGTTTAAGTGTTTGAAATATAAATAAAATAGTCTTTCTTTACTTCATTGGATACTACAAATTATCTAAATATGCATATATTGTGCATAGCATCTCACAAGTACACACTAACTCTGATTTGATTATTAAATTAAACAAAGTTTATATCTATTTCCTTTGTAACAAAAGTAATATATACAAATTAATTGTCATTTTTTGTGTCAATGTCAAAGAAATGTTGAAAAGAATTGGGGAATTCATAGTGTTAATTTAGAAAGCATATATGAATAGATATAGAAAATTAGATGCATATGAATACAGATGGTAAGACACATAATGACTAATTTTACAATAAAAACAAAAAATGTTGTGTTATCTACACTAACTTTAAATCATGTTAATTTAGGATGCATGAATAGACCTACAGATCCTAGAGGAATATTTCTTCATGGTACATGAAGAATTATTCCATCCACTCCAACTCATGGTTTAGTAAGATCCACTTCATCTGCTAACCCATTGACAGGTAGATTAGTAAGAGCAGGACAACCAAGTAGAATATTGGGACCTAAGGTGAAAGGAAAAAATGCAAACAAAAGTTCAAAAGGATAAGCTCCTAAATTAAGTGAAACCATGGAAGTTGTATTACTTCCATCTGATCCTATACAAGAAGGATTAATCAATGGAAAAATATAAGAAGTGGAATTATTAGTTGAAGCAAATCCAATAGAAGGACCAGAACACCCCATTCCATCTACAAGATATGAAATTGTTTGGAAGACAACATGGAAAAAGAAGAAGCATCAAATGTGGTAGAAGATATAACTTTTGGGTTTCCTATTTTGGATCGTGAGATAACAATTCAAATGAAAAAGACTTCAATTATTCTCATTACCAAATCTTCAGGAATGGTAATCAAAAACTCGATATTATTTCTCTTGAATTTGATGTACTTTTCATAGTTATGATTATTCAAGATAAAAAATCCCCAAATTTTGCTACTCTGGTAATATGCATTTTGAGTTGGTTATTTTATGGGATTAAGAGGTAATACTATTAAAACCTGGGATGATATGCGTAAATATTTTCTTAAACAATATCAAGACTATCGTAAAGCTAGATCTTACATCAAGACAATTTTAATATGACACAAAGAGAAGAGAAAAACTTAGAATGTTGTGTTGAAATATTTAATAGGAATCTTCAGAAGTTCCAAGAAGAATAAAATTGATCCAAATATCTCTTCCTACTATTTTGTGTACAAGGATAGGGATAAATGTACAGATTTTACTTAACCTCAAGGACATGGGGATGTGTCTTAATTAACTTATCATGAAATTTGTGACATGTGTTAGTGCTACTCTTGAGGTAAACCTAAACATGGTAAGGGACCCATAGATGTTATTTCTAAAGTCAATAAATCAACAACAAGAGGAGTAATTGGAGTTGAACCTAGAAATTTATTATATATCCGTAATGTGTGTGTGTGTGTGTGCCATTGTAACTTTTTTTAATTTCATTAATAATTTATTTGTTAATTAATTTTACAAGGTTAAATTCTACATTTAGTATTAGAACTTTGTTGGCTTAAGGGGATTATTTTGTGGCTAAGGGTTTGGCTCATGCCTGTGATAAACCTTGTTACAATGGAAGCTCTAAAGTATTGATAATTCAAGTGAAAATAAATGACAAGAAGTTCAAAAATAGAGATCGCATAAATTTAATGGCAAAAGCTTTGAGCTATGAAAGCTCAAGACGAAGACTGACAGGAAAATATCACAAACTTTAAATCGATTCGTGGAAAATTGTAAGTATCTGTTTCGCTAACTTTAAATCATGTTAATTTAGGATGCATGAATAGACTTAGAGATCCTAGAGGAATATTTCTTCGTGGTACAGGAAGAATTATTCCTTCCATTCCATCTCATGGTGTAGTAAGATCCACTTCATCCGCTAACCCATTGGCAGGTAGATTTGGAAGAGGAAGACAACCAAGTAGAATATTAGGAACTCAAGTGAAAGGAAAAAATGAAAAATAGGAAAGCCCATGATAAGCTCCTCAATTGGGTTAACCATGGAAGTTGCATTATTTTCATCCTCGACTTATACAAGAAGGATTGATCAACTAAGAAATACAAGAACTCTAATTATTAGTTGAAGCAACTAAAGAGAAGGACCAACACCATTCCATCTACGGGATCTGAAATTGTTTGGAAGACAACATGGAAAAAGAAGAAGCATCAAATGTGGAATAAGAGATAACTTTTGGGTTCCCTATTTTGATTCCTAAGACAACAGTTCAAATGAAAAATATTCCACCATCATCATTACCAAATTTTCATGGAATGGTAATTAAAGATCATGATACATTTCTCTTTGAATTTGATGTACTTTTTCATAGTTATAATTATTCAAGGATGCACAAAAGATCAAATTGTTGCTTCCTACTCTTAAATATGCATCTTTGAGTTGGTTTATGGGATTAGGATGTAATACCATTAAAACTTGTGATGGTATGTGTAAATGTTTTCTTAAACAATATAAGGAGTATCGTAAATCTAGAGCTTTACATGAAGAGATTTTTAATATGACACAAAGAGAAGAGGAAAGCTTAGAATGTTGTGTTGAAATATTTCAATATAATCTTCAAAGTTCCAAGAAGAATAAATTGGATCCAAATATTATTCTAATTATTTTTGTATGAGGAGTTAGGGATAAATGCATAGATTTACTTAACCTCATGGGCCATGGGGATGTGTCTCAATTAAATTATCAGGAACTTTGTGATATGTGTTAGTGCTACTCTCGAGGTAAGGCTAAATATGGTAATGGACCCAGAGATTTTATTTATAAAGACAATAAATCAACAACATGAGGAGTAATTGGGGTTGAACCTGGAAATTTATTAGATATCTGTGTAATGTGTGTATGTGTGTGTGCAATTGTATCTTTTCTATTTTTATTAAGAATGTATTTGCAGTAATTAATTTTACAAGGTTAAAATCTACATTTGGTATCAGAGAAATTATTGGCTTAATTGGGATACCCTTGTAGTGAGGGGTTTGTCTTGAGTATGTGATAAACCTTGTTATAGTGGGAGCTCTAAAGTATTGATTCTTCAAGTAAAAATAAATGACGAGAAGTTTGAAAATAGAGATTGAGAAATTTAATGGAAAAAGTTTTGAGCTATGGAAGCTTAAGATGGAAGATATATTGATGGAAAAAGATCACTAACTTTAAATATATTGGTGGAAAAATGTAATTTTTGGTTTCACTAAATTTAAATCATGTTAATTTAGGATGCATGATTAGACCTAGAGATCCTAGAGGAATATTTCTTTGTGGTATAGGAAGAATTATTCCATCCATTCCAACTCATGTTGTAGTAAGGGCCACTTCATCTTCTAACCCATTGGAAGGTAGATTCAGAAGAGGAGGACAACCAAGTAGAATATTGGGACCTCAAGTGAAAGGAAAAAATGCAAAAGAAAGTGTAAAAGGATAAGCTCCTAAATTAAGTGAAATTGTGGAAGTTGTATTATTTCCATCTGATCCTATACAAGAAGGATTAATCAATGGAGAAATATAAGAACTCAAATTATTAGTTGAAGAAAATCCAGTAGAAGGACCAGAACACATTGTTCCATCTACAGGATCTGAAATTGTTTGGAAGACAACATGGAAGAAGCAAAAGCATCAAATGTGGAAGAAGAGATAACTTTTGGGTTCCCTATTTTGGATCCTGAGATGAAAATTCAAATGAAAAATATTTCACCATCATCATTACCAAATATTCATGGAATGGTAATTAAAGATATTGATACATTTCTCTTTGAATTTGATGTACTTTTTCATAGTTATGATTATTCTGATGGGGCATAAAATCTCAAATAGTTTCTTTCTACTATTAAATATGCATCTTTGAGCTGGTTTATGGGATTAGGAGGTAATACCATTAAAAACTAGGATGATATGTGCAATTTTTTTCCTAAAAAATATCAGGAGTATCGTAAAGCTAGATATTTACATGAAGATATTTTTAAGATGACACAAAGAGAAGAGGAAAGATTAGAATATTTTGTTGAAATATTTCAATATAATCTTGAAAGGTCCAAGAAAAATAAATTGGATCCAAATATTCTTTGGATTATTTTTGTATGAGGAGTTAGGGATAAATGCATAGATTTAACTAACCTCATTGGCCATGGGGATGTGTCTCAATCAACCTATCAGGAAATTTTTGATATGTGTTAGTGTTACTCTCGAGGTAAATCTAAATCTAGTAAGGGACCGAGACATGTTATTTCTAAAGTCAAAAAATCAACAACAGGAGGATTAATTGGGGTTGAACCTGGAAATTTATTAGATAACATTAGAATTGATATTCTTATCTCTTTTAGCTCACAACTAGATATATTACAAACTAAAAGGAAGTAAGATGATGAGAATGAAAATTTATCTATTTTTTTTCCAAATGTAGAAAGAAATATACATTAGGAGATTTTCATCTTAACAATATTGATATTTGTGTTATTTGTGCATAAACTCATACAACAAACAATTATCATTTATTACCATAACCCAAAGTTCTATATCAGGGAAATAATGGAGGAACATAAAATATTTTTTTCATGGCACAAAAAAGATCATGACATCGTTAGGCATCAGGTATGGCACAAGACCATACACAACATTATGCTTCATATTATACTAATCAATAATATTACCATCAAAATTGGTTTCCACTAATTCCTTGCAAAACATGGCCACTTCAACAAGTTCAAAACCAACCTTAGAAAAAAGGATGGAAAGGGATTACTTATGGAAACATGTTGGCTCTTCCCTATTCCTCACAACAATGTCAATATCCCCATCAAATCCAACAACAACTATATCCTCCACAAATCCAACGACAACAATACCCTTCACAACCTCAACAACAACAATTGAAATTACCAAGCAATCAACACCATCAAAGACCAACTCAAATACTTGCTCGACCCAATCCGAATCCAAACAATAAGGTATCTTAATCCATATCCAAATAATAAGTCACAAAATTTTCCAACATATATGATTACCCCTATTGATTTACAAGATATCCATTTACAATCAGGGAAAGTAGTTAATAAAAGATGTCCAATCAATATTGAAGAGGAAAATGAGGAGGAAACTCTTAATCAATCAAAAAATAATGATAGTCCTACTCCAATAATACAAAATTATTCTCCACAAATAGATCCATCACAATCATCTACATCACTTCTCTATCCATGTTGGCCCTCGACCAAGTTTTGAGGAAACATTGGTCATGTTTGACCACTTTTGGGACTTTGACAGGCTGGACAAAGATAGAGCACCCAGGCGAAGCGGAGATCGCAGGATCTCACTTGTTTTGTGGACCCATCAAGGGGTTCATTAAGGCTTTTTTATTAGGGTTTTGGGATGTTGGCCCATGGGGTTACCCATGATCAAGCCTTGTTGTAATTGTATAAATAAGAAGTAGCTAAGTGATGTAAGTAGTAGTGTTAGCTATGTGCACAATATGTTTGGCTTAGTGCAAGAGATCAGGTTGGATTTGTGCAAGAATGTGTTAGGGATTGCAGAGCTAAGTGAAATTATTTTGTAAGTTTCTTTGTGCACAAACGTTGTATGTAGGTGCTTTGTGCTATTAAGGAGTTGGCTCTGTGACTTGACCTAATTTTGAGGAAGGTGGATCTAGTACGTTGTGCGCAGATCACCTATCCATTGCATAGTTGGGCTTTGTGGCTTTGTGCACAGGAGAAGACGAATGTAAGAATATTGAAGACTAATAAATAATAATAATAAATTGGTGGACGTAGCCCCACACTGGGGTGAACCACGTATATCATGTGTCTTGATGTGCTTTGTGTGATGTGTTTATGTGGTTATTTTATTAGTGTTGTTGTTGTTATGAATAATGAATGCATCTGATGTTGTAGCTTAGTGCTTAATGGTGTAAATGAATGCTAGATCTGAGCTAGTACTATGTGCTAAGTGATTGGAGGTGTTAGATATTGATTGTTACTGCATTGATCTATAATAAGGGTTAATCTGCAATGCACATGAGAATCATAACCTAATGAATATTGATGGCTAAGTGCTTTGTTAAGTACTGTAATCACAGATCTGTGTCTTGGCTTGGTTGTAGACACATAAGTCCTACAACCCCCCTACCTCTACCTCGAGTGAGACTTCATCTTCTTTGTAGGTGTTTCTGGAAGGGTCGGTAGTTAAGGTTTTTTTGGTGTTCTTTTGAAGCATTGAACCCTAGGTCTTCCCCGTGTGCCAACAAATGATTGTTGGGAACTGAAGAAAAGAGAAATCTATGTGCGTAGATCTGTTTTTGTAGTGTGAGGTATTCTAATCAACTTTTGAATCTCTGTGCTAAGAATGGAACCTGATTTGAAGAAAAGAGGTAAGATATTAAAGCTTTGTGCTCTGGTAAAGGTAAGATAAGTGGAAATTTTTGCTTCGAAAGTATGAATCTAGGTCTGTTTGATAGATTTTTTCCTAGTCTGGAAACTAGGGAACAGATAGAAGAAAGAGTTGATATGAATAAATTTCATAGAAATAGAGAAATATATGTTATTCCTATGCATAGAAATAATTTTTGGATTAATAATTGGATACAGGAACCTAGAAAGAATTTTTGCAGATTGTAGGTCCAACAATGTGATCCCATTGCGCAGTACCTGAAATATTGGGGATAATTTAAAATAAAGAGAGGATTGACACTGTGTTACAATTGCAGAAGACCGGGAAATCTTGCTAAAGAATTCCCTGGTGCAAGTCCTATTTGTCTTTGTTGTACATCCATTGATCACGAGGTTGAGGATTGTCTAAGAATGATTGCTAAAGTTGAAAAGATGAACATGAGACAAGAAAATTATGAAGAAGGTAAAGAAACTAAGGATCTGTTAGAGAACCAGAAAGGGAAAGAATCAGAGAAATCTCAGACTATGTTAGTACAGTTAAAAGAATAAATGGATGATCATAAAGACATCATTTTACTAGAGATCCTGAAAGAAAAACAACGCATAGTTACAAGAATAGAAGACCTCGACATAGACTGTTTATTGGATGAAGGAATATATATGAATATTATGCCAGAAAGCACTTGGGAAATTTTGGGAAAGCCTGCTATGATACCTTCATTGGGAAGGATAGGCTCGTTTAAAGGAAAGATGATAACCTTATGTGGAAGAGTTACTAATATAACTATGATTTCTCATGAAACATCGACATAAGAGGACTTTGAATTTATTAAATTTATTGATAACATCGCCCCTTTTCCACTTTTATTAGGAAAGACTTGGATTGAGAAGGATCAAATTAGAAGGAAAGCAGAGGAGGAACCCACAAAAAATAAAAAGCAATAACTTAGGGATCTCATAGCTCGAAGAATAGATCGACCGTTAGAAGAATGAGAATTTGAGTCGAAGCAGCAGAATGAAAGAGAAGTAGTTTTCAAAGTTGAAAGAGCACAGGAAGGTTTGAAAGGCCTATCCATGCAAGAAGAAAGTATGTCCACCCAGGACCTAGTAAGAAAAGAGGTATTATATTTGAACCCTTTGAAAGAACATCAACAACATGAAGTTACCATGCTAAGAAAAGATAAGAATAAGAATGGAAAGAGGAATCCAAAGACTCAAATCACAGGAAAGAAGGAAAGGAAGATCAGTAAGAAGAAATCCAAGTTAGAAAAACTACGGGAAATTCCAGAAAAGACTTCGCAGGAGACATATCTGTAGAACTTGAACTTCATCAAAATAAAAGAACCATGCAGAATGGGACTTATCCACGACGAAGCTATATGACCGTTGGAGGTGCTCCAACCGATAGAATGACGCTTTGGAATGGCTAGAAACACAGTTATTTTTAGAAAGACCATCATTAGACCATTGGGACCGTGCCATAACAAACAAATTCGTATTGATTGAGGAATTCCTACCCATTGGAGAAATTTGTTACGACGCTTGCTTATTTAACACATCGAATGTTGCGTAGGGACCACTTTTTCCACCCGTGATTATCCAAGATAATAGAGAATTGATTGCATATCGTGATGTGATTTATAGAGCTCACCATCAATTTGATTACCTTGCTTGTCCGTTCGTCTACCCGATTTATTTTGTTACAAGTGTGAATGTCAGGCGAACATAGCGCTTTAGAGAAGTCTATGGAGGAGATACTTGTAGACCCCATGACTGAGAGAGTCATGTCTGTGGGAATACAAGCATCGTTGACTGGCAGATTGCAAGCATCCCCATCGACTAGATGACGTTCTGGCCGCACTGTTGAGAAGCGAAGAAAAAACCGTGATGATTTGGCTAACGCAAAGCAGATCCTATCGGTCTTTCCCAATTACATACCACCTTTTCCTGGCACAGTGAACCATGACAGTATCCCGTGTGACTTTGAGTACATGATAATCATGGCGTACATCCCAAACAGGATATGCATAATTGGACCCTAGTTAGGACACATTCCAGCTCTGAAGAACAATGAATTCAACCTTGGAGATCGGAAGAACTATGTGATGCTCGCACCGCATAGGTATTTGATGAAGAGGACTGGGAAGAATCCACACATAGTCTCCCAACCTTGGATTAAGGAGCTCATAAAATCAATGATCCTAAATGTGATGAAGATACCCCACTTTGGCCGACACCAGGAGGTTAACACTTGCGTTAAACTCCTCCTGTCGTGCTATCATGGAGACTATCTGTGGCTTGATAGGCGCATCACTGTGGATCCAATGTTGATCCACTTGAACACAGGACTGAGCATGCAGGGACCGGACCCTCGCCAGTTCTACCCAGGGAAGACTTCAGATCACTCCCTGACATAGCGCATAAAGGAACACTATGGTGATGTAGAGAAGGGAAAGCAAGGATAAAAGGTAGCCTCCATCCAAGATGGCACAGTGCGCCTAGCTTGTCAGCTTATAGCTGGTAAGCTCATCATAAAGAACCGTCCAACAAATTTCATTGGATTTGTAGTAGACCTTGCAGGGAAGTGTGTAGAAGGAATGCAAATGAACTGGGTGAGATACCTCGTCAATGAGATCGAGAAGGACTGCTTCAAAGCGGAGGATCAGGGTTATGAGTTCCATTTCAGTTGGTTACTGGTAATGATAACCTTCGTCACTTGGAAAATTATGGAAGGAGAGACATTCCCAGAAGTTGAGCCATTGGAGTTGTTGGCTGCAAGGTTCTCCACCTTGTGGTACACAAATGACATGTCTAAGAAGTGGCAGTCGAATGTTGTCTTCCATGCTTACTACCAATAGCTGAAGCGTGCTATTGAGGGATTTGCACGAATGACCCCGAATACACTGCATTAGTACAGGCCGCTAGCGAAGTTCCACGTAGAACAACACTTTATTTATATCACTGTGTGCGGGGATGAAAGTAAGGAGGAGTTGTAGTCCTATTATAAGCTGACCGATGAATATATGGAGGAGATCACCAAAGAATGACCAGCAGAGTTCCTCGACCGGTGGAAGATGCAGAACTCTCTGACCCTAACATCATCAGAAGTCCCTTGGTCACCCGGGTCGAACATGATGGAAAGTCTAGCGCGAATAAAAAGAAGAAAAAGGAGGAAGTGCAGAACATAGAAACTTATGAGGAGGGCAATGCCTCAGAGGAAAGTAGGCATGAATCACCCACAGGAGGAGGAGGAGATGAAGTGAACCAAGAAGAAGGAGGGGAAGAAGGATAAAATCAAGACAAAGGTGAAGTTACACTGCCGAAGGATCCCCCTACAGAGGCCGAAACATCAAAGAAAAGGAAGGTTTCCTCGCAAAATCCCTCAGCACGAAAGAAGATCTAAGAAAATAAACCTCAATCAAAGAATGTGCTCACAGTGGATGATGTATATCTCATCATCATAGCTGTGGAGAAAGCCTCAAAGGATATCTTGCAGAGACATGAAATGAAGAAAGAAACACTATATGACAGAATAGAGAAGGAGCTCAAGGACATACAACAAGCTATCCATTTGAGCCGCGTAGTACCTACTGCACCTTCTTCAATGGAAATTTTAGAATTGGGGGATGAGCCCACCCAATTACGAAGATTAGTAGATGCAACAGAGGCTCAATTTCATCGAGTCCATGAAGAAAAGGAGAAGGATACAAAAGCCACGAAGAAAGAAAAGGAGGAGGTCTTAGAGAAACTTCGAGTTGCGCAGAAGGAGAAAGATGAAATTAGGGTGATGTTTGAGGAGGAAAAAGAGAAGATGCAGAAAGAAAAAAACCAGTTTCTCGCAGAGTAGACTATGGTCAAAGAAGCAATGACTAAAGCACTTCACTCTGTGTTGGGCTTGGAAAAGGAGGAACTATATTCAACTGAGATGTAAGTGGGGAAGCTTGACGAAGCCATTCAGTAGCTTCAAGCACAGATAATGGAGTTAGAGCTCCAAGAAGTACCTAAAACTCTACAAGAAGTGCGTGATTAGAGGGAAGAAGCTGTCAGGCATGTAGTATAAATAATCAGGGAACTGGCCTCAGAGTGTAAGCAATTAAGTAATCATAGTGCGTAGAACTATGAGTGCCTTGCAGAAGATCTGGAGATGAGGAAACTGGAAGCACAGCTCCAGGAAGCATAATAGAAGGCATCCACCGTTCAGGCATAGATGAAGATACTCACTATAGTCGAGAGGATGAAAAATCACAGGAACAACACACACTCTAACAATAGGTTACTTCCATCCAGAGCAGAGCATGGAGGTTACATAGAGACTCCATCCGGTGCAGGACGAAGCCTGCACGCTTTTTGAAGAGATAGAAGGACAAGGAGCGTAGCCCGAACAAGTGGTTATGATAGTGGAACAATGCCTGGAAGGGCCTGTTACATAACAAGTAATTTAGGAGTTCTCTGAGTAAGAGGCTCTGGCGAAGTAGTAAGTCGAGGCAACTCGATCTAATATCGAGGCCTTCAAAGCAGTGTTGCCCAGATTTGGGTGACTCAGGATGAGTCACAAGTGAGTGTTGGGGGCCTATTGGCCCTCGACCAAGTTTTGAGGAAACATTGGTTGTGTTTGACCACTTTTGGGACTTCGACAGGCTGGACAAAGATGGAGCACCCGGGCGAAGTGGAGATCACGGGATATCACTTGTTTTGTGGACCCAACAAGGGGTTCATTAGGGATTTTGTATTAGGGTTTTGGGATGTCGGCCCATGGGGTTACCCATGATCATGCCTTGTTGTAATTGTATAAATAAGAAGTAGCTAAGTGATGTAAGTAGTAGTGTTAGCTATGTGCACAATATGTTTGGCTTAGTGCAAGATATTGGGTTGGCTTTGTGCAAGAATGTCTTAGGGCTTGTAGAGTTAAGTGCAAGTATTTTGTAATTTTCTTTGTGAACAAACATTGTATGTAGGTTCTTTTTTCTATTAAGGAGTTGCCTCTGTGCCTTGACCTGATTTTGAGGAAGGTGGATCTAGTACGCTATGTGCAGATCACCTATCCACTGTGGATTTGGGCTCTGTGGCTTTGTGCACATGAGCAGACGAATGTAAGAAGATCGAAGACTAATAAAGAAGAAGAATAAATTGGCAGACGTAGCCCCACACTGGGGTGAACCACATATATCATGTTTCTTGATGTGATTTGTGCTATGTGTTTAAGTGGTTATTTTCTTAGTGTTGTTGTTATGAATAATGAATACATATGATGGTGTACCTTAGTTCTTAATGGTGTAAATGAATGCTAGATCTGAGTTAATGTTATGTGCTAAGTGATTGGATGTTTTAGATCTTGATTGTTACTGCATTGATCTGCAATAAGTGTTAATATGAGATGTACATGAGAATCATAACCTAATGCATATTGATGGCTAAGTTCTTTGTTAAGTACTGTAATCATAGATTTGTGTCTCATCTTGGTTGTAGACACCTGAGTCCTACAACCCCCCTGCCTCTACCTCAGGTGAGACTTCATCTGCTTCGCAGGTGTTGCCGAAGGGGATGATAATTAGGGTTTTTTTGGTGCGATGTTGAAGCGTCGAACCCTGGGTCTGCCCCGTGTGCCAACAATCCATAGAGATTAACATTGGACAAACCTATAATTTAGCTTGAACTTGATTTATTAGGAGAATTGAAGAATGTTTGTGTTAAAATTCACTTATTTCAAGCTATTAAAGATGTTCCAATTTATGCATAAATAGTTAGGAAATTATGTTTAAGAATACTAGGAAGAAAGAAAAAGGATCCACAAACTGTTCAAATCATTAGCAAATTAGAAAATTTGATGGCAGGTAATTTTTTTATGGAAAAATATGTTGATCCCTGAAGTCGTAGTGTCAATATTCATATCAACAATAGATCAATTACAAATAATTCAATTGACTTGGGAGTTGTAATTAATGTAATGACTAAAGGAACCATGAAAAATTCAATTTACTTAATCTTCGCCAGACTCCTACAATATTAAAATTAGCATATAGATGTACTATTAAAACTGAAGGAGTATTAGAAGATATCATTGTTAGATTCATGGAAATATCTCACAAATTTTATGTTTTTAAAGTCAAATTCTAATCTTGTTGGTTACCTACTAATTCTAGAAAGACAATGGTTAGCTACTATTGATGCATTAATTAGTTGTATATCTAGGGATATACAAATTTAACATGGATATTCAGTTAAAAAGTTTACTTTGTACCCATTAGAAAAACCTTCAATAGATCCATAAATTTCTCAATGGATTGATAATGAAAGTAGTGATGGTGAATTCCTACAACCAATATTAACAATTGTTCAAGCTATGATTTGTTGGGTATGTGTTATGTTCTTTGCAATATTAGTCCCATGTATTGTACACTGATATGGGAGCAAGGGAGGGTGATGGGGGGTTTTGGTCCCTCCTATTGGGGGTTAGAGGGTAGATCCCCAAGGGGAAAAAAATAATATATATATATATATATATATAAAGAAAATTGGCGGATTTTTTTTTGCGTCCATTTTTGGAAGTTTTTTTGCACATGGTTTCACCGATGGTTTTCTAATTCTGGTTAAGGAATTAGGGTTTTTGACTAATCTGGGTCAATGGATTAGGTTTTTGGATGCTATGAGATCCTATATATATTGTATTGTAAACAATGAAGGAGAATGGTGAATAAAGAATTAGAGGTGTAGCTCTAAATAGGTTGTTGGTTTTCCCGATTTGGGTTTCAAGGGTATAATATTTGTGTTGTGTGTGTGTGTGTGCCATTGTATATTTATTTTTACTAAGAATATGTTTACAATAATTAATTTTACAAGGTTAAAATATACATTTGGTATCAGAGCAGTTATTGGGTTAAGGGGTATGCCTTTGTGGTCATGATTTTGGATCGATTATGTGATAAACCTTGTTACAATGGGATCTCTACAGTATTGATTCTTTAGGTGAAAATAAATTGCAAGCAATTAAAAAATAGAGATCAAGAAATTTAATGGGAAATGTTTTGAGCTATGTAAGCTCAAGATGGAATATCTATTGGTGGACAAATATCAATGGATCATTGTTTATATAGGTACTCTACCTATTGGAACATCAACATAAGACTAAAAAAAGTTGGATCAGAAGGAAAAGAGCACAATATGGTTGTGTCTCTCAAATTCAATATTATTGAATGTGTCATGGGAAGCTACATCCAAAGATTTATGGAATAAGTTAGGGGATTTGTTAATTAGTCTAATTCCATGGCATAAATGGGAGTTTTGGGAAGGTATATGTCAAAATGAGGGAAGGATCATTGGGCAAGGGTAAAGAGGGTTTTCAGGTACAAAAGTAATATCTATTTCTTTTGTAACAAAAGTAATATATACAAATTAATTGTCATTTTTGGTGTCATTGACAAGGAAATGATAAACATAATTGGAAAATTTGTAGTGTTAATTTAGAAATCATATATGAATATATATATATATATATATATATATATATATATATATAATTGTAAGTATTTGTTTCACTAACTTTAAATCATGTTAATTTAGGATGCATGAATAGACCTAGAGATCCTAGAGGAATATCTCTTCATGGTACAAGAAGAATTATTCCATCCACTCCAACTCATGGTGTAGTAAGAGACACTTCATATGCTAACCCATTGATAGGTAGATTCAAAAGAGGAGGACAACCAAGTAGAATATTGGGACCTCAAGTGAAAGGAAAAAATGAAAAAGAAAGTTCAAAAGGATAAGCTGCTAAATTAAGTGAAACTGTGGCAGTCGTATTATTTCCATTTGATCCTATATAAGAAGGATTAATCAATGGATAAATAGAAGAACTAGAATTATTAGTTGAAGAAAATCTAGTAGAAGGACCAGAACACCCTGTTCCATCTATGGGATATGAAATTGTTTGGAAGACAACATGGCAGACGCAGAAGCAACATCAAATCTGGAAGAAGGGAAACCTTTTGGGTCTCTATTTTGGATCCTTAGATGAAAATTCAAAGTAAAAATATTCCACCATCATGATTACCAAATTTTCACGTAATGGGAACTAAAGATCCTGATACATTTCTCTTTGAATTTGATGTACTTTATCATAGTTATGATTATTATGATGATGAAAAAAATCTCAAATTGTTTCTTTCTATTGTTAAATATGCATCTTTGAGCTGGATTATGGGATTAGGTGGTAATACCATTAAAACTTGGGATAATATGCATAAATTGTTTCTTAAAAAATATCAGGAGTATCGTAAAGAGATATCTTTACATAAGAAATTTTTAATATGACACAAAGATAAGAGGAAATGTTAGAATATTGTGTTGAAAAATTTCAATATAATCATCAAATTTCCAAGAAAAATAAATTCGATCCAGATATTCTTTGGATGATTTTTCTACAAGTTAGAGATAAATGCATATATTTACTTAACCTCATGGGCCATGGGGACGTGTCTCAATTAAATTATCATGAAATTTGTTATATGTGTTAGTTCTACTCTCGAGGCAAAGCTAAATGTGGTAAGGGACCAAGAGGTGTTATTTCTAAAGTCAATAAATCATCAATATGAAGAGTAGTTGGGGTTGAACCTCGAAATTTATTAGATATCATTAGAATTGGTATTCTTAGCTATTTTAGCTCACAATTGGATATGTTACAAACTAAAAGGAACCAAGATGATGAGAATGAAAATTTAGTTTCTTTTTTATCCAAATGTAGAAATAAATATCCATTAGGAGATTGTCATCTTAACAATATTGAAGTTTGTGCCATTTGTGCAGAAAATCATACAACAAACAATTGTCCTTTACTACCATAACTCAAAGTGATATATCATGGAAATAATGAAGGAATATAACGTATTTTTTCATGGAACAAAAATGAGCATGGAAACCTTAGGCATCAAGTATGGCACAAGACCCTACAAAACAATATGCTTCATATTATGGAAATCAACAATATTCCCTTCAAAACTAGTTTCCACCAATTCCATAGCAAGCATGGCCTCCTCAGCAAGTTTAAAACCAACCTTGGAAACAAGGATGGTGAGGTATTACTTATGGAAACATGTCAAATATTCCCTATTATTCACAAAAATATCAATATCCCCCACAAATCCAACAACAGCAATATCCTCCACAAATCCAACGACAATAATATCCTTCACAACCTCAACAACAACAATTGAAATTACCTAGCAATCAACCCCATCAAAGACCAACTCAACTACTTGCTCGACCCATTCCAAATCCAAACAATAAGGTATCTTACCCTTCTTACAATATTGAGTTACAAGATTTTCCAACATATTGTTATACATCAAAATTCCTCACTTTGATAATGTCACATTCTCATTTTTGCAAGTGTCGCAAGTGTCGCACTTTTGTCACATGTGTCATAAATGTCACATTTTTGTTCTTCATATGTCGCATTGTGAACGACACCATGGAAACACTTGATACATCACCTAGAACATTTTGTAAGGAGAAACCACATCATTTGACAGACTAAAAAAATGTTTTTCCTTGAGAATTTGTCATGTTCATGAAATTTTGGAGAATAAATGATCCCCTGCTCATATGTAGGGAGCACTAGTGCTCTATGTCCATCTATCAAGGAGCATTGCAGTGCTCTATTTCCCGTTTTGAGGGAGCGTCGATTGGTTGAGAAAATAATGGGAATAAATCCACCTTTTCTCTAAGGACAACTTGAGATGATTCGAGTTAGTTTGGCTCAAATCCAAGCTTTAGGCTGCATCTAAGGGAGATTCCACAATTGATGGAGTCATATCCTCAACTTATCCCAAATATAAAAAAGGTGGTTGAGCCTCTCAAAGTTTATAAAAAGAGGCATTCTCATGGTGAAGATGGGGGAGAGTAATCAACAAAATTATTATCATTTTGATCATGGATCTTTCGAGAAAGGGGTTGGACAAAGAGGACTTGGAGAGGTTGTTGCAACTGCATCTACAGATTGTGAGTATCTTTTAAATGTTCTCATTAATATATGCTTGGCCTATTTCCTTCAAGTTTGTATTGCATACGCTTGTCTATTATGGATGAATTTGGTTTAAGCTAATCTTGATAGAGTAGGAAGCCTTTGTTTTCTTCATTGTCGATTGAATTATAGATATTGTGTCATGCTAAGGAGGTTGGAAATCAAGTTAAGATTGGATTAAGCGAGGACAATATTCGAAACAAGGTACACTATACTTCCTTCCTCTCTTTCTTTTGATTAGATTAACTACATTTAAAGGGATGTTAGTGTCCATTTGCATCTTTCTGTCTTGGTAGTAGGGGTATAGAATCCAAGAGGATATTCACCTATCCGCAGGGGAATTTTCCTATAACAGAAACTTGCGACTCCACTAGGGAAAAAAACTTTTAGTTTTAGTTTCTTTCCTTGGTTTGTCTTTGTTTTTTTCCCATCTTCAGATCCTTTTTGTTTTTTTTGTCCTTCGATACATCTGTTGTCATTATTGAAATTGTCTCATAGAGTCTTTTGATCGAACTTCTTGAGTTTTTGAATTTTATGGGTTGTTCCCAAGTTTTCTTAGAAACCTGCTCCCTCTCCAGTTACAGTCAGAGTGATGATTGCTTAATTGGTGCTCCGCTAGAGTGCATCAGGGAGCGATGTAGCACTCTAGTGTTGTTATAGCTAGAGTGTCGATTTTTCTTCATCTTGAAAAATATTGACTATCTTTTTACTCGATGTAGTTCTTGGGTATCTCTGTTTAACTTAGATCTTGTTCTATCGGTTTATGTCTTCTGTTAGGATTGAAACTTACTTCTTTTAAATTTTTTGATCTTTGATTGGATTTTATTGTATTTCCTTGTTGAGAAATCAACGTTTTCTTTTTCAGATTTGGGTTCATATTGATGCTTTTTCGTTCATCTTGTCGTTTAAATATTGTTGCAAGGAAACTCAAGGATCTTTTTACTTTTTTAATTTATCTCCGACCTTCATATATTTTTGGAAGATTTCTTAAATGTGTTTTGTTGTTTTTTGGTGTTCTTTCTTTGAATCATTAGTTTGTTTTTCTGTCTCTTATTGACTATTGTGAGAGTGGCTTTTGTTTATGTGATTTTTGCTTCCCATTTTCTAAAGTTGCAATAGTGAAAATTCTTTTTATTATTGACATAAGAAGAATTAAACAAATCATTCAATTCACATTTAAAATCAAATGAAAGGATAATTTTTGTGATTGGTTTTTGGATATCGGAAAATATTTCTTTATAATTTAGCACTCAAATGGATTCTTCTTGAAGACAAATTGCATTAAATTTTTGCATTCTTGTGTTTGGTAGTGAAAAAAAAAAAAAAAAACTCTTCTCCTTCCCATAAATATAAGTTCATCGAAAGAAACATTTTTTTATCATTATTTTACTTCTTTTGGATTCGAGTCACAACACCATTAGTTTCACTCTTATTCACCTCTATGTAAAGAATAGCCACTAAAATCAACGCTAATTAAAAACCAATCTAGAAACTTTTTCTTTTTTAATCCCTTTACACCAACAATAGACTAGGAATAGCGCTTTGGATTAGGCTGTGAGAATAACTCTCCAAAGTATTCAAGAAAAACTTAGAATCTTGCGATAGGGAGAGTAAATCCAATTTTCGTATAAGCATAGTTGGGATCCTCCTCTCACATAGGGGTTACACACGAGGTTGCGTTCGGGAGAGAAATAGAGATTGTCCCTCCAAGGCTTAACCGTTCATAGTAGTTAGATCATATATTGGGGGTTATTCTTGAGGTCCAAATATATTCATTTGGTATTGATGCATCGTGAATTCCAAATCTGTTCGAGATCCTCTGGAGTTCTACTGGTCCACTTGTCCTTGGTTCTCTTGAAGGATTTCAAACTTGTTATCTTGCCCATACGTTCGGACTTGACTGTCGAATGTACCTTCCCAGAGGCTGATTGCGAGTTGGTGTCCTTAATAGCCATAATATTTAGGGTCCTTACATGAGGTGATGGTGAAGGGAAGTCTTTGTTGCACCTGGAACAAACATTGGTCGAACTCACTCGAGCTCCTTGGAGGGTAACCCACGAGGAAGCTTGCACCAAGGTGTAAGTCCATTAAGAACATCACCAATGTAACTAATCCACCCACTCATATCCTAGACCCTTCTAAATTTGATCACGCGATGTTGGATTTCATCACCAACTAGTACGATCATTGAGAGAAGGCATTGTTTGTTTGTTGTTTTTTCTATATTTTTAGCGAGTTTTGTTTGTTTACTTAATTGTTTTTCAAAATTTAGACTGTAGATGATAAAGGTCTTTGTAGATCACGTAGGATGCAAGGGATTCCTCCGGAAGGCTATGAACCCTTACCTCCTAATTCACCTGAAGATTTTTACCGTGAAGAGGTTGAGAATCATTCGAATGCTGGGAACACTTCTACTCCTTTGTTAGCAAATCCTAAAAGACCCTTAGTTATGGTTGAGGAAGATCCCATTACTTCTATTAAACCTATGTCACAAGTTCCTCTTGAGCCACTCCTTCTCTAGATGGACTCGTTAGGTAACGTCATAGAAGAATATTGTCCTCATTTTCCATCAAGGCCATACACTAAGACACAGATGGAGCCTACACAACTAGAATTTAATCACGAGTACACGACCCCTTTCTATTCTACTGACATGGTAAATATGCAAAAAACACTTGTTCGTTCTATATGGAGAACTCCATCGAGATGTGATCTTTATGAAAAAAATCAATTTCAGTCGACCTCCTTTTGACCCTCTTACCTATGTTAGTGTTGAGGCAAGACCATCCGGTCATACTATTGACTATCCCATTGAATAAGTAATCACTCATGCTTCCACATCAGTACAAGTCTAAAGTAACATCAAAGACATACTTCCTAGTCATATACAAGGTACTTTGAAATTTACTCCTACCAAACCACCTCTTCAATCTACAACTCCTTATGTTCCATAGAACCATGTCGGAACACCTGTTTGTCACAGAATGTAGAACCCTACCATACATGCACACTCAACTATGGGACAAATCTCGACTGGGGGGAAACCATCGTCTAACAGACCCATCCCTCCCTGGGGACAACCACCCTTACACATACCCACTGGGGGGGAACCCCCTTTTATTGGTCAAACCCTAATTTTCACCCAATATATGGTAGGGGGACAACCTTCTTTTTTTGGAAACTCTCCACAATCCTGAGGTCCACCCCAAGGAGGTACGTTTCGTCAACCTTATCAAGAAGGGCCATCGTACCCTAACCCACAAGGAGGAATACCAAATCCTAATCCTTATGTATTACATTCTTGAAAACCTTTCTCGGGGGTCCTAAATCCCACTTGGGGTCCTCAAGGGAAACAATCTTATCCTCCCCAAGGGTCAAATTTTTACCCTCCACAAGGAAAAATTGTTTACCCCCCTCAAGGGAAAACTGTTTTTCCACCTCAGCCTAATCAAATGACCTATCATCCCATGGGATATACTATTTATACTCCCCAAAACCAACCAGGTTTCCCTTCTCCTTTCATGAATGTTCCTCAACAACAGACAAATCCTACCTATATTGGCCCACAACAACAGTACACGAGAGAGCCTATTGGTTACAACTATCCATCTCAACTATTTTATGGACCTACTAGTGTCCCCATGCCACACCAATATCATCCTCAGGTCAACCAACAATTATTATTCCTAGCCACACTATATCTACCTAATTTATCATGGTTGACAAATTATCCCATACTACATTTCCCTTTTTGGCTAGTAATTCCTACTAAGTTACCTTCTGACATCCCAAAATTTGACGGTAAACCTCAAGAAGACCTAAAAAATCACGTTATGACGTTTTATCTATGGTGTTCATTAAATTCAGTTGTGGATGATTCTATCCAGTTCTGCCTTTTCCAGCAAACACTTACGGGCTCAGCAGCCAAATGGTACATTGAACTCCAACGCGATGCTTTTCAAGATTTCAACTCCCTAGCCATGGATTTTCTCACACATTTTCAATTACCTATATGTTACGAGACTTATATCAAAATCTTGACTTCCCTTCGTCAAACTAACTCCGTACATATCTCTGATCACATTCATGAGTGGAGACAATGAAAAAGGTTGATCAAAGCGACCATTACTGACCAATTCTTGGATGAATGGTTTACTAAATCAATTTTACCCCCAATTTCTCATGACGTCGCCCTGGGTTGTGCTTTCAACAAAGAGGAAGCCATTTCTTGTGCTCAGTACCTGGATTTGGTTTATTCCCAAATCTGGTACTTTCTATGAATTGATACTAAATGCTCATTGTACGTCCACCGATCCATCCAAACCATCTTCCACAGCTCATGCCGATGGAATTATTGGTGTCGTCAAAACCCAATATCCATCATAGTCGATTGGCTCGGCTAATTTCTCCATTCTTGCGCCCGCTACCAGTTCGACTTCACTCTCCTCCACCTCCCTATCGACTCAAATTTCTGAGGTGAATGCAATTCAATCTGCTTCTCCACAACAATCAAGGGGAAAGACGAAAATGAAAAATAAACCAAAAAATAACAATAATCGTAATGAAAATCCAAAAACACCAACTCAACCACCTACTCCCGAGAAACAACCACATTGAAAACCAAAATTTATGTATCTCATTTGTGGTGATGAGCATTACACATGAGACTGTCCTCATCGCGATGAAGTTGCAAAAATTTTCAAAGGGAATTCCCAACATTCTATGTTGACACAACATTTTCCTTAGCAAGCCCCTACTCCTCTAGAATGTGGCAATCACCCTCCTAGTGAGGAGGCTTCATCGAGTTCCCATATTTATATTTTTAATGGGATTGATTTAACCACTCGCACTACAACATATGACACTCCGACTAAACCTTATAACGAGAAGGTCGCTAACAGTACTACATCGGATCCACCTTCCACCACCATTACTCATCAATTTGGGCCACTTCATATTGAGAAACCTACTATCGAATCTATCTTATGTCCTCCCAAGAGAACTATTTGAAAATCAAATTTTAATCCTAGTTCACGTGTCACCCAAAGCTACAATATCGTTGAAGATTTGGCTCAAGCACCATGTTTTGTGTCCTCTCTCGAAGTTCCACAACATTTTTTGAGTTAACGTAGAACACTCTTGGCGTCCATTAGAGAAATCAATCCTGAGTCGTCTAATAATATCACATTTAACGTTGATAATTTCAAGTCATGCCTCTCTCACCAACTCGCTTTCTAGATCAATGTTATTGTAGTCGATGTTGTAGGCAAGACGGTCTCTGTCAATGTGGAGGTAGTCTATTCTCCCCTCAATTACAACTTGTTGTTAGGAAGAAGTTGGTTTTATTCCTTCACTGTCGTCGCTTCATTGATGTTTCTATGTGTAAAATTCCCCTATCAAGGTAAAATTGTCACTATCGATTAGTTATATTATTATACCTCCAATGCTCGCACTCCCATAGCCAACAACATTCCTTTTTTGGGAGATTCCAAGATCACTTACGAAAGTGTAGGAGTAGGTATTTTAAAATACTCTTTGCTTATAGGTAGCTTTCCTACACTGCTTCCTCCCATGTCACACCATATTGACACGATCAATATGATCTTGAATATGGAATATCATTCCTAAGAATCATTTGATCCTTGGGTTGTTCCTAATCCTTTAGAATTTGATGCACTAGTTGACACTATGGTACTTAGTCTCGTCGAGGATTCATATGATGCCATCCAATCTGCCTATCCCTCATCGGATGACCAACATCTATTGGAATCCTTCACTTACTCAATGCCATTTTGGTTGGATTACTTTCCGACGGGCCATGTCATACACTTTCCATGACATCAAACATATTGTAGAACCTTACCTCAATGACTTACCCGCTCATTCATCTCATTGACGAGACCATATTCGTCACCTACCAACCATCTTTCTTCCATGTCAGTTTTAACACATCTATTTGAACCCTCACAAATGCATATTCATTTTCGAATTAGGTCGAATCCTAGGATTTGTCGTCTCCAAAGATGGGATTAGGGTGGATCCCTTAAAAGTAAAATCTATTCTCACTTCACCCCTCCCAACAATCTGACCCAACTGCAAAGTTTGCAAGGGAAGGAAAACTTTCTTCTCCATTTTATTTGTAATTATGTTGAACTCACTAAAAGGATTTATGAGATTTTTGCAGAAGGACACTTATTTCATCTAGGATGACACTTCTCAATGATCTTTTGATTCTCTTAATCATTCCTTAACACACACACCTCTCTTGCACCCACTAGATTATGCACGAGACTATATCCTTTATTTAGCTTTCTCCACTGCCACTATTGCTAAGGTGTTAGTTCAAGAGGATCCTAATAGTGACGAACATGTGATATACTATTTGAGTAAGAGTCTATCCGGTCCTGAGCTCCGATATTTGCATGTTGAAAAGTTGGCTCTGGCTGCAGTTATTTTTTGTCCAGATATTTTGTCATTACATCCTGTTACGCACTACGACGATCATCATGGACTCAAAACCCATGTACCATATCTCAACTCGTCAAGTCTTTGGGGGGAAATATTACAAATGGATTGTTATTCTCCAAGAATTCGATCTTAAGTTTGACAAATCAAAAGCTAAAAAATCGTTGGTTTTCACGAAACTAATATGCAATATTCCCTATACTGATGAGGATAATGAGCCCAATGATTCTCTTCCTAACGAATCCCTATTCCTCATTAGCACGTCTGACTCATGGTATGGAGATATTATTCTCTATCTCCAGACCCAACTTTTCCAGCCAAACATTTCACATGACAAACGTCGTCATATCTTCCACCATTATAAATGCTAGCTCATCATCAATGACACTTTTTACTATTGTGGCATTGATACTTTCCTATGACATTGTTTAACCCACGATGAGGATAAATGAGTTTTGAATGACTTCCACCTTGGAGCTTGTGGCGATCATATTGGGATGGATACAACCCATAAAATATTGCTGGCTAGTTATTTTTGGCCTTCTATCTTCAAAGATTGTATCAAGGCCATTAAATGATGCCCACCCTGTCAACTCTTTCAAAAAAAGAGATGTACCCACCCTGCTCCGCTGCATCCCATTGTTTTTGTCAGACCCTTTGCAAAATGGGGCATCAATTTTATGCAATGTAATCCCACCTCAGCCGAGGGGCACGATTATATCATCGTTGTCATTGATTATTTCACTAAATGGGTTGAGGCTATGCCTACATTTGTTAACGATGGTCTTACAACAACACTATTTGTTTTTAACCACATCATAACTCACTTCGGCGTCCCATAAGCTATTGTCACTAATCATGGATCCCAATTCCAGAACCATATGATGAGTGAGTTGCATGTCAAATTGGGTTTTCACCATGAAAAATCATCTCACTACTATCCTCAAGAAAACAAACAAGTTGAAGCTATCAACAAAGCCCTAAATACCATTCTCCAACTCATGGTGGGGACGAACAAAATCTCTTGGCACTTGCAACTTTTCTCCGCACTCTAGGCCTATCACACTTCAGTGAAAACTACAACTGGATTCACACCATTCCAGTTGGTATATCATATAGAAGCGATGTTACCAATCGAGTGTGAGATCCTTTCGTTGAAACTTACCATGGAACTCCTACCTCACACCTTTGCTGAAGAGAAAAGATTATTGTATTTAACCAAGTTGGACGAAACACGTCGTGATGCTGCTCTCATTAACGAGACATAAAAAATGAATGAAAAGTCAATATGAAAAATTTGTTCAACCTCGTTCTTTTGCATAAGGAGACTTGGTCCTAGTTTATGACCAATATCACGATAAGTTGGGGACAGGAAATTTATAACCTCTGTGGCATGGACCTTAAATCATAAAATGTGTACTACATAGAGGTTCCTACGAGTTGGTCGACTACGATGGAATATCTCTCAGTGAGCCCCAAAATGGGATTTACCTCAAAAATTAATATGCATAGAACATCTAGAATGTGTGCTCTGTACATTATTGTACTAGATATTTTTTATTTGGTGTGTATTTTATCTTGCATGCATGAGTTTTGTCTTAACTACTTATACTTTGTCTTATGATTGCATGCATAGATGACATCTCCCTTTTCCATATTTGTTGGGTTTGCGGATGGCACTAGTTGACACACCCAGAGCATTGCTTCTACAGCTTGGGTCATCTACCACTCTGGTGAGTTGGTGAGCTCAGGAGGAATTTGCCTCGGATTGAAAACCAATAACATGGCAGAATATCATGTCGTCATCATACTCTTAACTGAAGATTCCTCTCTAGGTATAACTCATTTGATTATTAACCTAGACTCTCCACTCGTGGTCTATCATCTTAATTGAGATTACGTCGTTCACAACCCAGTATTACTACCTCTCCACCTAAGATTTCATCATCTTGAAAGATCATTTGAATTTATCAAATACAGAAACATACCGAGAGAACTCAATACAACGTCATATTCACTAGCTAATTACATATTGGATCGGTGCCTTGCACATAGATAAAACTTTTTTGAAAACAATTAATCATATGTATACAAAAAAATCACATAAGATAAAATGCAACATCGATAGGCACCAAAACACTCATATATATATATGCATAATAGAAAATGTTTGTTTGAAAATACATCGTCAAAATGTACATAATAGGGAAAAAACATTTGGGCCTTCATGCCCATAACATCATCCAAAAATACTACAAAATAAACTGAGGATATTAATCGTCCTCCTGTATCACGTTGTGCTCTATATAACACACTACTTCCCATGCCACCCGACAAATAAAATGGTTATTACTCTCAGGAACCACAACTTTGTGTCGCTACAAATAGAGAGGCAAATCTTGCCTCCTGAGAGGTGGGACACCCATGGTCAAACCTCAGAGGTTCCTCTCTACCTCTCAAAGTCCTCCTACTACAAATTCATGCTCAACTGCTATATGTGCATCCCCATGATGCCCCAATGCTGGCATCTTCGGCGAACGTGATGCGCCTATGTCTGCATGATGAAACAAAATATTTTTAGACCCCTCATTGTATAGATAAAAAACAATATAAAAAAAATAAAAATGTGGCAAGGTTTAGTTTCATACCTGACACATCCTATTGAATGCCTTCGGGAAGTACAAAGTATTCGCTTCCTTGTAAGTCTACCCCATCATAAGGGAAGTCCTCGATAACCAATAACTGTCTCCTTCACCATGAAAATAAGTGTGTGGGTGAATAATACTAATTAAATTATTTAAAAAGATAATTAATTGTGCATGAGGACATGCGTCATTGAGTATTTTTCTATAAAACAAATGTGGTAGAAGGGAAATGGATCTCACTTATTCTTGGTAATGTTATGATGCCAAAATTTTGTGGACTATGTTTTACTTGTGAGAGTTGGGATACCAAGTAATCCAGATTATTTTCGGAATGAAAAGAAAGAAGAAATATTACAATGAAATACACATAAAAATTTCCAAAAACAGAGAAATACAACAATACATGATTTCTATTAATGAAGGAAATGTACAAAGACTATAAAAATATAGAGTGCAAGAATCGCTAGAATGGTGGAAGCTTTATCTCTGAGAAGAGATTTGATGGCTACGTTCATTCGCAAGAAGATTATTACAATGAGGCTCTTAAGGCCTTTTTATGATAAACATGAATGCCAAAACCTTAGACATTCAAAAACCTAACCCTAGGAGATAAAGCACCAAAAGTCATGTGAGCCCCGTTGGAGTAAGTTAGTACATTAACTTCTAAGGGTCGTAACTTTTGCATCTGATCTTCGTTTTAGGTGTGTGATAGCCCGTTGGAAAAGTATTTTCTAGAGATACACATTATGGTGTCAAAATGTGACTATGTCCACAATTTGACTGTGGCAAGACAATAAAGCATTGTTTAGAGCCCCGAAATGGCCCTGAAAATACAAAAAGATGTACTGACATGAAAACTTCCAAAATAAGCCACTAGGAATAGGTGGGCAGCCACAAATATCCACTTGGATGTTGTGTAGGGTTGCGGGACATCCCTGTAAGTACAAAACCTGTAATAAAGAAAAATTGTCCCCATTACAGAGAAATGTGTTGAACTGAAAATTGTCAAGATGAGCCAGTTGGAATTTGGAACAGGTGGGTGGCCACCAATATCCACTTGGATCAATCCTCCCTCCTTAGGAAAAAATGGTATCCATTGTGTTGAGAACCCGACGAAGAGGGGAAAGCATTTTCTGAATCTCAATCTTGGTGAGTCGCGTGCCTTGTTGGAGAAGTTGTGCTACTTGGTCTGTGGAAGGATGTCACGAACATGTTGTTTGCGGGGTTGCATCTGTTCCACCAACCTATTGTCTCTGGGCTTGATGGGGCATTTTGTAGGCACCATTGTAGGTGAATGAACAATATCTACTTTCTCTTCTGCAATATGCTTCTGTTGGATATAATGTGTTAAGGTTGCAGTTGTTGTAGTGGCCTTCTATGCATTCTTTGAAAAGACTATGAAGAGGATATGAATTTTTCATTATGAGAGATTACCTTGTGGCACTATTTTGGTGGAATAGTAGTCAGAACTACCTCTGGTATCTTGTAGAGTTAACCCCCCAAAGTAATAATGACACTACAAGGTTGAGACTCATAAACAACATGATGTTTCCATATATATGGTTGGAACAAAATAACATCACAAACATCAAGAGGGGAAACATCACACACTACCTCATCCTTGAAGGGTTGGATTCCATAGGACAGGGGACATTGTTGGCTAACACAGAGATCTTGTCCATGGTGAAACCACCCAATGTTGTATGGCTGCAGGTGTGGTGTTGTCGACAACCCCAACTTTTTGATGAACTTAGTTTATCTAAGGTTCTTCTAGCTTCCACTATCAACAATGAAATGTAATGGGATCCCCTTCAACCACATCTGTGAATGGAAGAGGGGCTCCCCCTCTTTAGGATCCAATGGTTCTTCTGGTTGAATTTTGCGGTTGTGAAAGTAGAAGTAGGGTTTGTATCGATGATATGTCTCTTTTTAATATTTTCTAGATCAACTTCTAAATCAGGGTTTGGATCCTTGTCTTTTACCTCAGCAACCAATTATTGTTTCGAGTGACATGCATCGGTGTTGTGCCAGGGGATTTTGTGGAAGTCGTGCCACTTCCTAGTGTCATTCTTTGTATTTTCTTTACCCTTGTTTTCCTATGTCTTGGACTGGTTTTCGGGAGGCTGTTGGATAGGGTTGTCTTTACCATGCTTTGGTTGTTGCAGATTTGTAGAACCAAACTCCCATTTGTTCTGGTGCCTAAATTTCTTCTCTATTTTGACAACATATCAATAGGAAGCTCCCAACAATGAGATGTTTAGGAAATCCATTTTTGTTTGGATGCACCTATACATAGCCCCACGATATTTCAGAACCAGACGTCACTCGGACACTTTTATACCTAGCTTGGTGCAAGAGGTATGGAAAGTATTTGTAAACTCAATCACTGTTTGGCTCTTCTCGTGTCTTAGTCTGGTCCATCTCATGTACTTGTCTTCATAGTTATCAACAAGGTAGTATTGTTCCTTGACCACATGCACAAAAAATACCAAGTGGGCTCGACCCCATATATTCGAGATTCCTATGTGGAACTCTTCTCCTAGTAAGTTTCCCACCAATGTTTGACATGGAGGAGATCCTTGAGGAGTGCAAAGGTGATCGTTTCCCTTTTGGAAAAATTCTGAACAGAGAAATAACCTTCTAGCAGGTTCAACCATTTTTCTAAGGCATCTGCATCTATCTGACCTTCAAATACGAGAATATCAAAATTAACTTGTACCTTGAAGGGAGAGGTTCCTCCAAAGTGATCGCTTGATGAAGATGTGCATGTTTCCATTGGAAGGCATTGAAGGATGTGGGAAAAATTCTCCATCATTTCGTCCCTCTATCGCGTGAGAGATTGCTCAAGCAACAAGTTAATAGAATCTTTTTCTCCACCATTTTTCTTTTCTCATGCCATAAAGGGTTTCTTGGGCATGAGGGAGAGATTGTCTCCAAGATAAATAAGCTCAAGACCCAACTTGTTGTACTCGGACCTCCTCGGGGATATGCACTAAAAACAATCAAGAGAAGCCTGCTCTTATACCACTGATCCAGATTATTTTCAAAACGAAATGAAAGTAGAAATATTACAACGAAATATACATAAAAATTGTCAGAAATAGAGAAATACAACAATACATGATTTCTACTAATGAAAGAAATGTAAAAAGACTATAAAAATAGAGAGTGCAACACTCGCTAGAATGGTGGCAGCTTCATCTCCGAGAAGAGATGTGACGACTATGCTCATTCGCAAGAAGATGATTAAAATGAGGCTCTCAAGGCTTTTTTATGATAAACATGATTTCAAAAACCCTAGACATCCAAAAAGCTCTTCCTAGGAGATGAAGCACCAAAATTCATGTGGGCCCCGTTGGGGTAAGTTAGTACATTAACTTCCCGGGGTCGTAACTTTTGCATATGATCTCCATTTTAGGCGTGTGATAGCCCATTGGAAAGGTATTTTCGCGAAATACTCATTCTATTGTCAAGCTCTGAATACATCTACAGTTTGACTATGGAAAGCCAATAAAACACTATTTATAGCCCAAAAATGGCCCTGGAAGTACAGAAAGATGTACTGACATGAAAACTTCCAAAATAAGCCAGTTGGAATAGGTGGGCGGCAACCGATATCCACATGGATTATATGTAGGGATTCACAACAACCCCATAAGTGCAGAACCCACAATTACAAAGAATTTTCCCCATTACAAATAAATGTTTTGAGTTGAAAACTGTCAAGATGAGCCAGTTGGAATTTGGAACAAGTGGGTGGCCACCAATATCCAACTGGATCACCAAGCTTGTGGAAAGAGTGGAAGTTATTCCTTGTGAGGAAATCCTTGGAGCTATTGTTTGTTGGCTTCTTTTGTGTTGCCCATTTGCGTCCTGGGTGGCTAAGGGGCAAGAATAGTACCCCTAGCATTGGCTAGAAGGTACCGGTGAATTTTTGGTGATTAGCAAGCGAGAGTACAGAAGGAGTGCAAGTATTTGAAGGACATCTTCAAATATCAGTGTTCATTGGTTCCGATATTTTATTATGAATTTTTATATTGTTAATGAGTAAATTGTATTTGAAACTTATGATTTAATAGTTTATAAGTTCCTCGAAGAATCAATATATTTTTAGCATTTGAATTTTTATTCGTTGTAATTTTGTTTACAAATTAGAAATTGGATTTCATTAATTGATGCTAAATAAATATCAACTATTGAATATAGAAAATTTATATGGGAATTATCGAATCAATTGAAATCTGAGAAATTAGTTGCATAGAGTCACCATTAAGTTATTGCAAATCTAAAACTTAAATCTTTCATTTGGGCACTGTAAAATCATTGGCATTGCCAGAATTTATAATTCATGTGATCGTTGTAAACTTGATTGAGAACCTCATATTGAGATTCATCACAGTGCTTGTATGACTATTTACAATTAAGAAAAATTTGGAATGTTGTATGGTCGTTGTAAATCCTTTATGCATACCAAAATTAAAAATTCATGTGGTCTCTTAGTTTATTTTGCAAATTCCTGTAAGTGAAGTTTGTTAAGCTCTGCATAAATAGACTGCAATTTTGGAAATCAATTATGGGATCGCCATCAAGTTATTCATAACTCGACATCGATTCCCACTTATTCCTTGTAAAAAATTATATGCCACCCGAATTAAAACTCGGTATGGTCATTGTAAAATTATTGTGTAATACAAATTTATAAATGGTTTGGCCCTTGAGTAATTCATTTTCATTTTGATTTAGCACTTCGAAAGAACCTTGTAAAACTTGTTTGTAATTCCGGATTAGAATTCGTTGGTATTCGTGAATTTATTGTAGGGACCAGAATCTAGAATCTCGTTGGAAATCGGAAAAACTAATGGAAATTTCTTTGTTGACTTTCCTGAGTTGAATTCCATTTAAGATCACCGTGTAATTAGCGGGATTTCTGGCTTTTTTAATTTGTTGGGTTCACTGCAAAAACTTACATGCAAAATCCTGAATGAATCTAAGGATGGTTGTTGTATAAATGATGAAGCTATGGAACCTGAACTTGAATGGTAGTTTTCATTTAATGAAAATATCGCAGTTTGATTTTTTTGATCTAGGTATATTTAGTTGAAATCCGGAAATTGATAATTGCTTGGACACTGCAGTAAATTTAACTTCAGAGTTCATTGCAACATTATATGCTTCAGAAATTTAGTACTATACACCTATTTCTATCTCCAGTTAATATAACGCCTCATTTTATTCCATGATGTGTTGATTGGAGTGGTTGAGCCTGGTACTACCTTAATAAACATATACCTTACTTCTAAAATTTAAGAAATTTAATCTAGAGTTCGACCGTGGGGTAAGTTAACTCCTCCTTCGTTCAACGAGTGGACGAATTGGGTTGAATATATTTCAACGTTGTTCTTATAAGGAGACATTATGACCATATTGATTATTTCTACTTGATTGGAGATCATCATCTCTTATACATTAAATTGGTATATAATTAAAACATGCAATTAAACCACCTTATTTAATTTGTTATTAATAGATTTATACCCAAAATATATATTGTTTGACTTTAAGATAACATGGGATTTTACTTACAAAACTTTCATTACTTATGGATCATAATAAATTATTTCAAGATAAGTAACTTGTTCCTAATACTGTTGTATAGGATTGCAACTATGATAATCTACTGGTTGAATTTTTTCACCCTTAATGGTAAGCTTTGATTTATCTAAGATGAGATCATTACCTAAGACTTGGGTTCCATTTACATCTTAGATGATAAAATTATAAATTCTTGATGGTGTATTAGTGAGGGAAGTTTTAGATCGTAAGTGTTTATATGGTTCTTTAGTCATATTGTTATGAAAATTCTTGTCGTTAATTGGAAATGAATTTTGTGATCGTTGAGGAATCATTGTGTAAATATATAATTGTTCAAGCTCTTAAACATAGTGTAAAATATCTTGCATTGAGTTGACCTCTCATGAATGTAATAGTGGTTGAGTTTTGTTGACAATTTATTTTTGCGTTTTAGACTAGCATTGTTATGGGAATATATACTTCCATGTTCCTCAGAATAGTCTCCAGTCCTACGACGTTTAATGGTTAAAATAAATCAGATGAATCCTGGACTTGAGCATTGATTAGGTGTCTTGGAGGTCCTAACATTGTAGGGTAGGCTTGGCAGGTAGACGTTTTGTTAGCTTAATGTGTTACAACTGATCTTTGAATAATGGTGATGTTGTATTCTGTTTTTTGTTGTGTAATGATGTGATGAGATTAGAATGTGTAATTATTAATGTATGTCATTGTCGCTTACCACTTATTATAACTGTTGTTCAAAAAAAAAATTTACTTCCATTGTATTTACTTACCCACTTATATGTCATAACGGGGGGGATGTTACATATGGTATCAGAGTGGGTTCAACCCTACGACATTGGATCCTTACGCCTTCCACTATGTTAAATAAATGATTAAAGATATACCACTAATTAATTTGAAAAAATTCCATGCAGGTAATCATGGTTAAAGGATGCAGGGGAAGTAGACGACGTGGTGCTGGAGGAAGAGGTGTGACACCTCTGATGGTATCCATGCCAGAAGGGTCTAAATCCCATAGACAAGAGAAGACTACTGAGAAAGAGTAGGTTGTTGCAGGAGATGTGGTAGGTATGATGAGATCCTTCTAGAGGATATCAGAGGCATTGATCAACCGCTTGGATCGAGATGAGGGAAAAACATATGTGCATAATGAGGGTTCACAACGCACTCCAATTGGTAGTAGTAGCATACACAAAGAACTCGAGAGAGTGAATTTTCCTAAGTTATGGAGTGCCACAGATGACTTATCCACCGAGGCATGGTTGGAGAACATGGCGATGTGATTCACACTTCACGATTATATCTCCAACGTGAAAGTCTACATGGCGGTCTTCCAACTGAAGGGAAGTGCTCTTCTATGGTGGAAGATGCTCCTACCTCAATTAAACATGGTCTTCGAAGATGTGTCATGGGAGTTGTTCCAAGAATGGTTCTGGGAGAGGTATTTGTCCGAGGAATTCATTGAGTGACAACTTAATGAGTTCAACACCTAACGACAGGGTGGTCATACGATGCTGGAGTATGAGGCTAGGTTCATGGAGCTACTTAGGTATGCTCCACATCTGAACATGAAGAAGTTAAAGGTCAATAAGTTTGTGTTCAACCTTAACTTCAACATTCGTGAAAAGGTGATGATCTTAATGTGCCAGACTTTTCACGATGCAATTCAGAAGGCCGTCATAGCTGAGGAAGTACTGAAGAATGGGGGTCAAGGTAGGACTCCTTCTAGACCTACTAGACAGATGACATTGGGAGTGCAACAACATCAGAAACCAACCAGACAGACTTCTGGGTAGCAAGATATTCCTAGAGGATCTATCTTCTCGAAACCAATGACGGTGGACTCCTTAGAAGAGGAATCCTTACAGAGGACCAAAACAGCAGCAACAACATCATTTTAGGCCCGTTCAACAAAATAGATCGGGATCACAGAATGTTAGGCCAACAACTTCTACTTCAGGGACCAGGAGCACTGTAATAAAGAATGGATGTTGGACATGTGGGGAGCCACATTACCAACGAAACTATTTGATTGAGAAGGCCAAGGCGGCCGGATCATCAAGACCTACTACAGTTGGATATTTTGGCAAGGCCCACAGGATACATGCAACAGTAAACACACTCTATGCTGAGCACCAGTCCACTGTGCTCGAGACGTCAGGTATGATCGACGATAAAAAAATTTAGTATCTTGATAGATCCAGGTGCTACAGAGAGCTTTATTTCTAGTGCAGCACTAAAGAGAATTAAGGTAAAGGAAGTCGAGCAAGACGAGTTCAAATACGTAGAAATGACATCAGGTGCCAAACATAAAGTTGGAGGAAAGGTTACAGACTTTGCATTAACTTGGGAGATTTTGTAACGAAGGCCAACCTATATGTCATAGTCTTAGGATATTATGACATGGTGATTGGCATGGATTGGTTGGAATTGCATGATGCGATACTTAACTGTAAGACAAAACAGTTAAGTTTGACATATGATTTAGGAAAGAGTAGAGTGATTGTAGGGAGAAATCAGGGAGTGTCCTTGAGGGTTATCTCTTCCCTACAACTACAAAATATTATGCGCATGTGATGCAAGCTATATGAAATCTTAGCACTAAATGAAAAGGGCAAGGAAAAAGGATTAGAAAACCTTCCTGTAGTATAAGATTTTGTGGACATATTTCCAGAATATTTTCCAGGTTTACCACCCGAAGGAGAGTTGGAGTTTACAATAGACTTGAAACTTGGAACTTATCCGATAGTGAGAATGCCATACCGTATGTCGACGCCTGAATTGCAGGAGTTGAAAATGAAATTGAAGGAGTTGTTGGATTTGGGAATTATACGTCCAAGTGTGTCACCATGGGGTGCCCCAGTGATATTTTTGAGAAAGAAGGATGGATCGTGAAGACTTTGTATTGACTACCGTCAACTGATCAAAGCTAGGATCAAGAACCAATATTTTTTGCCAAGGATATGCGATTTTTTTGATCAAATGAAAGGAGCAATGGTTTTTTCAAAGATTGATTTAAGATCATGATATCACCAGTTACATATTAAGGAGGAAGTTATACCTAATACTGCGTTTAAGATGAGATTCAAAAACTATGAGTTTACAGTTTTACCATTCAGATTGATGTGATTCACACTTCACAATTATACCTCCAACATAAAGTCTACATGACGGTCTTCTACTTGAAGGGGATTTCTCTTATATGGTGGAAGACGCTCCTACATCAATTAAACATGTTCTTCAAAGACGTGTCATGGGAGTTGTTCCAGGAATGGTTCTGGGAGAGGTATTTGTCCGAGGAATTCATTGAGTGACAACTTAATGAGTTCAACACCTTACGAAAGGACGGTCATATGGTGCTGGAGTATGAGGCTAGGTTCATGGAGCTACTTAGCTATGCTCCACATCTAAACAAGGAGAAGTTAAAGGTGAACAAGTTTGTGTTCAACCTTAACTTCAACATTCGTGAAAAGGTGACGATCTTAATTCGCTAGACTTTGCACAATGCAATTCAGAAGGCCTTCATAGCTGAGGAAGAATTGAATAATGGGGGTCAAGGTAGGAATCCTTCTAGACCTACTGCACAGATAACATTGGGAGTGCAAGAACATCAGACACCGGCCAAATAGACTTTTGGGTAGTGAGATATTCCTAGAGGACCTATCTTCTCGAAACCACAACGCTAGAATCCTTAGAAGAGGAATCCTTACAGAGGACCACAATAGCAGCAACAATGTCGTTCGTAGCAACAACATCATTTTAGGCCCATTCAACAGAATAGACCGGGATCACAGATTGTTAGTCCAACAGCTTCTACTTTAGGGACCAGGAGCACTGAAATAAAGAATGGATGTTGGACATGTGAGGAGGCACATTACCAGCGAGACTGTTTGATTGAGAAGGCCAAGGAAGATGGATTATCAAGACCTACTACATTTGGAAATTTTGGCAAGGCCCACAAGATACATGCAATAGTAAACAAACTGTAGGTCGAGCAACAGTCCACTGTGCTCAAGACGTCAGGTATGATCGACGATAAAAAAAATTGTATCTTGATAGATCCAGGTGCTACAGAGAGATTTATTTATAATACAACACTAAAGAGAATTAAGGTAAAGGCAGTCAAGCAGGACGAGTTCAAATACACAGAAATGACATTAGGTGCCAAACAAAAAGTTGGAGGAAAGGTTACAAACTTTGCATTAACTTGGGATATTTTGTAATGAAGGCCAACCTATATGTCACAGTCTTAGGATATTATGACATAGTGATTAACATGGATTGGTTGGAATCGTATGATGTGATACTTAACTGTAAGACAAAACAATTAAGTTTGACATATGATTTTGGAAAGAGTAGAGTGATTGTAGGGAGAAACCAGGGAGTGTCCTTGAGGCTTATCTCTTCCCTATAGCTACATAATATTATGCAGATGGGATGCAAGCTATATGCAATCTTAGCGCTAAATGAAAAGGGAAAGGTAAAAGGATTAGAAAACCTTCCTTTAGTATAATATTTTGTGGACATATTTCCAGAAGATTTTTCAGGTTTACCGCCCGAAATAGAGTTGGATTTTACAATAGACTTGAAACTTGGAACTGATTCGATAGTGAGAACCCATACCGTATGTCGAGACCTGAATTACAGGAGTTGAAAATGAAATTGAAGGAGTTGTTGGATTTGGGAATTATATGTCCAAGTGTGTCACCATGGGGTGCCCTAGTGATATTTTTGAAAAAGAAGGATGGATCGTGAAGACTTTGTATTGACTACCGTCAACTGATCAAAGCTAGGATCAAGAACCAGCATTTGTTGCCAAGGATATGCAATTTTTTTGATCAAATGAAAGGATCAATGGTGTTTTCAAAGATTTATTTAAGATCATGATATCACCAGTTACATATTAAGGAGGAAGATATACCTAATACTGTGTTTAAGACGAGATTCAAAAACTATGAGTTTACAGTTTTACCATTCGGATTGATGAATGCGCCAGGAGTTTTCATGAGTTTGATGAATGGGTTGTTCTGTGAATACTTGGACAAGTTTGTTCAAGTATTTATTGATTATATAATGATATATTCTCGGATGAAAGAAGAGCATGACGAACACTTGAGATTGGTCCTACAATGTCTAAGAGAAAAAAAATTGTACGAGAAGCTCTGGAAATGTTATTTTTGTCAGTCGAAGATTCATTACTTGGGACATATCATATATGGTGAAGGTATCATTGTGGATCCAACGAAAGTAGAGGCTATTATGGAATTTATAGCACCGACTAACGTACAAGAATTACATAGCTTTATGTTTTTAGCAGGATACTACCAATGAGTCATTGAAGGTTTTTTGAAGATAGAAAATCCAATCACAAAATTGCAGAAGAAAAACAAGAAGTTTGTAAGGACTGAGAAATGCACGGAAGAACTTCAAAATATCAAAGATTTGTTGACGACAACACCGATACTGAATTTCCCCGACATGGAAAAGGAATTCTTGGTATGCACGGATGCATCCAAGGAAGGCTTAGGCAGGATTTTGATGCAAGACAGTCGAGTGATCACTTACATTTCAAAGAATTGAGAAAGCATGAGGAGAACTACATAACGCATAACTTTGAGTTATTAGCAATTGTATATGCATTGAGAGTTTGGAGACATTATCTAATTGGATGAAAATTCGAATTAAAGACAGATCATTGTGTATTGCACCATATATTTACATAGAGTAACTTGAACGTGCAACAAAGGTGTTGGTTAGAACTACTTAGCGAATATGACTTTGAGATTACTTACATTAAAGGATCTGTGAGAAGAGTGGAAAATGCATTGAGTCAGAGACCATGCATACTCTCAATAATACCTCTTAATATGAATCTTCGAGAAAATACTAACTTTACAGATAGACGATGACCTAGTACAGATAAGTTAAGGATAACATTGGACAAAATACCATGATGGTACGCAATTTTGAAGGTTACTCATTGGAAAATGAAAGATTGTTGAGATGTAAAAAAAGAATTTATGTACTGCCTAACGACGAAGTAAGAATTTTTATTTTAAGAGAATCTCATCAAGTGGTGTACATGGCTCATCTAAGATTCACGAAGATGAAGAAAGAACTTAATGATTTATTCTTCTGGAAAGGACTGAAAGAAAACATAGCTAGTTACATGGAGAGATGTCTAGAATGTCAGCAAGTGAAGGCTAAACATAGACATCCAACAAGATTATTAAAACCACATGATATTACAGAATCAAAATGGGAAGTCATTTCGATGGAATTATTGTTGGATTGCCACTGATGGCAAGGAAACACAACTCGAATTTTGTGGTAGTTGACACTCTGACCAAGAGTGCACACTTTATTCTAGTGTGTATGGTGTATCAGGCACCGGACATAGCTAGAGTATTTTTCAGCGAGATTGTGAGATTACATGAGGTACAAAGAAGGATAAGGATTGATGTTTACAGGACGGTTTTGGACCAGTTTCCAAGAGGCTTTGGGAACACAACTGGATTTTAGTATAGCGTATCACCTTGAGACAGATGAAAAGACAAAGAGAATGAACCAGATTTTGGAGGATATGTTGTGTATGTATGTAATGGAACAAAACAAATGTTGGGAAGAGTTCTTTTCATTGGTAGAGTTTTCATACAACAACAATTACCAAAGTATGATTAATATGGCACTGTTTGAGTTCCTTTACAGGCGACTGTGTCAGACATCATTGAGTTGGGATTGAATTGAGGATAGGGTACTGGTAGGAACGAAAGTGATTCAAGAGATGGAAGAACAGATGCAATAAATAAGAAAATATATTAAAGAATCACAAGATTGGCAAAGTAGTTATGCTAATACGCATCACGTTGACCGCAGTTATGAAGTTGGTGACAAAGTTTTCTTCTAGGTAAAACCACATAAGAGTTCAATCAATTTTGGAAAGGGTGCTAAACTATATCCTAGGTTTGTGGGACCTTTCAAGGTTGCGGAAAGGAAAGGACTCGTGGCTTATCAACTAGCATTTCATGATTCTTTGAGGCATTTGCATGATGTATTTCATGTATATGTTTTATGACATTATATTAGTGACCTGTCACATGTTATTGACATGAGTTCTTTGTAGGTGTTGGACGAGGGTTCTCTCATGGCAGAGCCAATCTGCATTTTGTACTATCACATTCAACATCTATGACGTCAAATAGTTGATCAGGTCAAGGTCCAGTGGGACAACTATAGTCCACACTCAGATACCTGGGAGGACGCATACGAGATGTGTCAACAGTTTCCATACTTCTTTGATAGATTAGATTTGTAGATATATGTCAGATACATTTATTTACTTACATTATATATATTGTACAAACTCTTGGATGAAGTTTAAAACAAGAGGGGGTGTATGTAACATTTTGCTCTACTGAGCACAATTTTATTGACATATTCTTTGAGGACACTTGCATGTAAGTGATCTAGTTATGGTATATTATGATTTTGTTTTGATTATGGGTTATATTTGATAATGATGATGTATTGTGACTTATAGCTATTTTGATGTATGTGTATTGACAGATGCTATTGACAAGTCTTCTTGAGTGTGGAGGATACATGATAGGTTATGGATGTTGATGGAATCAATGAACTTCCTTGGCCTCTCGATTGAGTCAGGGAGTGGATTTTATTTGTTTGAGTATTTCATTTATCGCACATGCAACATATGATTGATTACAATATGATTTATGTATATTGATTATTGAAATTTTGTTTGTTAGTGGATGCGGGCTTGACGATGCTTGCTAATCTGACTCACATAAGGAGTAAAGGGGCCATGCATAAAAACCAGACATTAAGGGAGAGGTGTGGAAGCTTCCCTGTCACAACCTACTATCATTCCCACCATGGTATGAATGGTAGGTTAACGATTACCTAGTTGGAGATGTCCATGATGTTGTGAGAGCGGAGTGAGATAGTCACTCATGAATATTTCTAAAGGGCGCACAATAAGGCAGAGTCCTTATTCCTTAGAATCCCTTAGTCTCTCAAAAGTTTGACCAAATGGAGTGTTGACTCCAAAGGGTCAGAAAAACTTCCAAAACCAGTAAAATTATCAAAATTCCTCACTTAAATTCCTCACATGGATAATGTCACATTCTGATTGTCGCAAGTGTCGCACTTTTGTCACAAGTGTCGTAAATTTCACATTTTCGTTCTACATATGTTGCATTGTGAATGACACCATGGAAACACTTGATACATCCTATAGAACATGTTGGAAGGAGAAACCACACCATTTGACAGACTAAACAAAATGTTTTTCCTTGAGAATTGGTCATATTGATGAACTTTTGGAGAATCAATGCTCCTCTGCTCATATGCAGGGAGCACTAGCACTCTCTATCCATATATCAGGGAGCATTGCAACGCTCTGTTGCCCATTTTGAGGGATCATCAATTGGTTGAGAAAATCATGGGAATAAATCTTCCTTTTCTCTAAGGACAAATAGAGATGATTCGAGTTGGTTTGGCTCAAAATCCAAGCTTTAGGCTGCATCTAAGGGAGATGATGTAATTGATGGAGTCATATCCTCAAATTATCCCAAATATAACCAAGGTGGTTGAGCCTCTCAAATCCTATAAAGAGAGGCATTCTCATGGTGAAGAGGGGGGAGAATAATCAGCAAAATTATTGTCATTCTAATCATGGATATTTCGAGCAAGGGGTTGGACAAGGAGGACTTGGAGAGGTTGTTGCAACTGCATCTACAATCAAATTAAAGGATACTTTTTGAGATTGGTTTTTGGATGTCAGAAAATATTTCTTTATAATTTAGCACTGAAATGGATTCTTCTTGAAGACAAATTGCATGAAATTTTTTCATTCTTGTGTTTGGTAGTAAAAAAGAAAAACAAACTCTTTGCCTTCCTGTAAATAGAATTTCATCGAAATAAACATTTTCTTATCATTATTTTACTTCTTTTGGATTCGAGTCGCAACACCATTTGTTTCACTCTCATTCACCTCTGTGTAAAGAACAACCACTAAAATCAACGCTAATTAAAAATCAATCTAGAATTTTTTTCTTTTTTAAGCCCTTTACACCAAAAATAGAATAGGACTAGCGCTTTGGATTAGGCTATGAGAATAACTCTCCAAATAATTCAATACAAACTTAGAATATTCCGATAGGGAGAGTAAATCCAATTTTTGCATAAGCATAGTTGGGATCCCCTTCTCACACAGGGGTAACACATGAGGTCGTGTTCGGGAGAGAAATGAAGATTATCCCTCCAAGGCTTAATCGTTCGTAGTAGTTAGATCATATATCGGGTGTTATTCTTGAGGTCCAATTGTCTTCATTTGGTATCGATGCTTTGTGAATTATGAAACTGTTCGGGGTCCTCTGGAGTTCTACTGGTCCACTTTTCCTTAGTTCTCTTGAAGGATTTTGCACTTGTTATCCTACCCATACATTCATACTTGACTATCGACTGTACCTGCCCAGAGGTCGAATGCAATTTGGTGTCCTTAGTATCCATAATATTTAGGGTCCTTACACGAGGTGATGGTGAAGGTAAGTCTTTGTTGTACCTGGAACAGATGTTGGTCAAACTCACTCGGGCTCCTTCGAGGGTAACCCATGGGTAAAACCGCGAGGAAGCTTGCACCAAGGTGTAAGTCCATTAAGAGGGTCACCAATGTAAATGATCCACCCAATCATATCCTAGCCCCTTCTCAATTTGATCACGCAATGTTGGATTTCATCACCAACTAGTACGGTCATTGAGAGAAGGCATTGTTTGCTTGTTGTTTTTTGTAGATTTTTAGCGACTGTTGTTTATTTACTTCATTTTTTTTTCAAAATTGAGACTATAGACGATAAAGATATTCGTAGATCACGTAGGATGCAATGGATGCCTCGGGAAGGATATGAACCCTTACCTCCTAATTCATCCGAAGAATTTGTTGGATCATGTTGTCATTGATGTCAATGGTTTGATTATTTGGGAGATTGTTGAATCATATGTCATTGATGTAAATGGTTTGGTTTGATTGATGTCAAGTAATTGATTGATATGATGCCCTTGATGAGAATAATTTATGTCCAAGTGGAAACCAATTGATAAAGATGGATCATTGGTATGATGCCCTTGATGAGAATGATATATGTCCAAGTGGAAACCAATCGATGAAAATATGAATCATTAAGGTACACAAATGGATGAACTCCAAAGTGGTACCCTTATGGTGAAATCCCTCACGGGAAGACGCTTTCTGGAATGAGTTATCCTAGAAGAACGGTTGGAGGACCCATGCTTGTATATGGAATAATGAGATGAAGATCAATGAAGCTGTTGGTGAAACTATCCTTGATGGATAGTGCTTGTCATGCCATTTCCGGTGGTATGTGGAATGTCACATAACTCCTCACGGTTTGAGAGTTATTCCCTTATGAAGTTGAAGGACCCACATATGATGGCTTGAAGCCCAAAAAGGTCAAAGAAGTAAAAGTGCTTGAAAAGAAGAAATCATTATTTAAATGATAAAGTAAAGTGACAAAATCAAGATGGATTATTTAAATAATAAATAAAAGTG
>SNQJ01S0032767.1:76212-95384 GCA_010110895.2 Picea sitchensis
AAGTGTTTTATAAAAATATTTTGGGATAAAACTTAAAAAGGGGAAATGATTGTTTTACTTTATTATGCTAATTAAAAATTTAATTCGTTAAAAAAGGGTAAGTTTCTGCACATGCCTTTTTGAGTTTAATTAAAAAGGGAAAAAGGGAAAATCTAAAATAATTAGGAAACTAGGAAAAAGAGGGAACCATAAAAGAAAGGGGAAACACTAGGTAAAAAGAAGTTAGTCCAACTTAGTAAGGTATCTACCATTTAAGAACTTTCTAATTTAAACTGAACTAGCAAATTAATAATGGGGAAAGTCATTAAAACCTGTAAGGGAATTTGGGGACACCTAGGAGCGATTCGAGTGACTCTAGGTGGGTGAGGGAAATAAGGGTAATTAATTAATTAAATAAATTAGTTTTTGGAGGAATGAAGGGGATGGGTGACGCATGTACGAGGAGGATTATTATGAATTAAATTAATGAACAGTAAATTAAAAAGGGTTTTGGGAAAGTAACCGAGTTAGAAAATATATATAAAGGAGGGAGGAGGAGGAAGAGAGATCTCTTCTGTTTGGTGTTTTGTTACGCTGCAGAAATCTATACCTGACTGACTTAGCTTGTGGGAGTTGGGATACCCAGCTCGGTGATGAGTGGTAGGTCAGCCTTGCGAGGTGAGCTAGGAGCTAACTGATTCTATGGATAGTGTGTGTGGCCCCTTTGCGAATCGAGGGGCTAAGGGGGAAGAAGAGTACCCCTAGCATTGGCTGGGAGGTACCAGTGAAGTCTCATCGGTCAGCAAGGGGGATTTGCACGAACCGCGTGGGACATCAACTCAGAGCGAACGATTGGGCAACGATACGCTTCCTTTATTTTGCATGGTAGATTGTTAGTATGATTTACGCTTTTAGATCTACATGTTTAATTGGGTAAGGAAAATGATTGTCTTAGCATTTTGGTTGATGACTGAAATTTTTCCCATAGCCTTTAGCTTGATGTTGATTTCCCATGGCCTTTGATCCTTGCATGTCTTGACCATCCTATGGTTGATTGATTGTGTTGATTGCGGTTTATTTTTTCCTTCATCCCTAGCTCGTCAGTCCTCGCCTGAGCAGTCAGCCAGGAGCCTAATCTACGGTCGTCGCTTTGGCGTTAATCGACCGATGGATCTCAACGCCCTGTTTTTTTGTGCGTGGATGATGAGCGAAGGATGTTTCTGCCCACTTGCCTACCCCCTTGATTGTTCTTGGTTGATTGATGGTCACTGTGCCTTCTTGCGATTGAAATGACCTCTGCATTGTTGACATGATCTCTGCGTTTTTTATATATAAATCAAACTCTGTGTTCTAATGACCTCTGTGAAATGATCTCTGTACCTTCTTGGATTGATCATCTCTGCAAATGCTTGGGGCGAGTTTCTTTTTGTTTTAAATGCTTAAATTTGGTACAATCCCTGCGAATGTGATTTTCCCTACGGATGCTTACATCTTACGCAGTGATTCAGCAATCATAGAAGAACTGTCCATTCAAATATTTTCTGTGTATTCCCTTTCATTCAACGATTTGCTGATGTTAAATTTTATATAACGATTTGCTGTACCTTCTGGTTTCATTCCACAATTGTCGATGTTAAATTTTATTGAAGCAATTTGTTGTACCTTCTGGTTTCATTCAATAATTGTTGTAAGTTTTACTCCTATTCTTACTTGTTAGTTGATTGCAGTGTTGCAACTTGTGGATAGAATAGTTTTAGCCGATCTTGAGTCAAAACGATTCGATCAATTTTATTCTGAAAATATTTTTAAACACGGGGGCGCACGAATTGAATGACTTGCGGTGAAACAATGTAAATTTTTGGTTGTGTTTTTTTTATTTTATGCTGGATGCTCTCCACGAATTGAGGTTTAACCCTTAATGAAAAGCGTGGTTGTAAAACCCTTGCCTAATAGCGCTTTTGTTGTGTAACGCGTGGCTCCTTAATGGTGGTTGTGTAACGTCTTAGCGAATCGCTGATTAGCGTTGTTCCTTAAAAATGCCTTGACTTCTAGTTTATCTGATTTCCTCCATATTCGAATTCAGCTCTGATCTCATCTGAGATTTTTTATTTAGGAAAAAGGGCCTTCCAGTCTCTAAGTGGGACGTTCCAACTGATATCTATTACTGGGACCACAAACAATACAATACAGTTCTAGTATGGCCTGCACTTTTGAATGATCTCTTCTCTCAGGGGTTCTGTGCCGTGTGAAGTATTGTGAATGGTTTTGTTGCCCCCTTTTTTCAGTGTGCAATAGACACCATCGAATCTTCTACAATCATGTGGCAGCATTTCTCAATGATGGAGAATCTAATGCCTTCTAATTTTAATTAAATTCTAACCAGAGATATTTATTACAGTGAATCATCGCTCTTCTGCTGTGTAATGACAGCGAGCATACGTAGGGTTATAAGCATACATTATAGTTGGTCAGCGTTACCCCTCTGTGTATCCCTTATGCACATTTTCTGGCTGGACAATTAGCGTTTCCTTGTGTACTCCGTGATACCAAATTTTATTTTAGCGAACCCTTACAACATTCTGATGAGCGGTTACAGACGTCTCACAGAGTTACACCCTCCTTCAAGTTCGATTCGAACAACTGTTTTACTCAGCGAAATTTTAGACTGCCTTCTCAACACTTTTGGACTACGTTCAACTTAATTAAAGGCTGCGTTTTAGCTTAATTCGGTGGCGTAGTAATTACATCGATAGATCTGGAATTTGTTTTATTGGTTAGTTAGACTGCAGTTTAGTTAGACTGCAGTTGATATTCCCTCTTCAATGCAGGGATTATGACAGCCGTTATTTACGTGGCCAAATACACAGTTATTACTGTTGAACTTGGGGAAAGACCGTAAGAAAGTCACCATATGTCATGTCTACATTTTTACTTTCAATGTTGAAAAAAGCTATTAAAATTATTTAAAGTGATTCTCTTAAAAATAAAAACTATTTGTTGTACACCTCCACGTCATAGATTTTGCAGCAATGACTAAATAATGTTTAACATCAACGATAAGCTTCGATACCAATATTTAATAACCTACAATGCAAGAATTCGAAGGTAGTTCAAGTGTCGACAAGGTGCAAGAAAGAAGCTCTTTCCACCTCAACTTTTTCACTTATCCAGTTATCAACTTTAACACCAGATATATTGGTTTTTTTTTACCGTCAATAATGGTGTTATCGTTTATCTGACTGGTGTATTATGATTGTTTTTATGACAACGTTTTATTTTACCACCACGCCCTTTAAAGGCAACGAATCCTTCTGGTGGTTTAACTGGTCATAACCGTGCATTTATATTGACAGATTTAGAACTTAATAACTAAGGTTGGACAGAAATATTGATTTAGTTTTATTTTTAAGACAACAATTGTATTCTTACCAGAGAGCTATTTAGGCTCAGTTTTGATTAGCGAATTCACTAATTTGCGCATTCTTAAGATAGCGAAACAGTTGCAGTCGTAGATGGCGAATAACTAGTTGTCGATGATATAATTAGGAGCAAGGTTTATACCTCTTTATTTAGATTAACCACTGCTTTGATTTTGGATCAATGGTTAAGAGGTATAATACGTGGATCGCCTATAATAGTTTTTCCTTACAATAATCTTATTGGTGGATTATAAGATTGGGATTATTGCCTTATAGCAGCCTTAAGGGTTCTCCAAACAAAGATCTAGTTAGGACCCACTGAGTCTTGAGTGTACTTGTAAGGTTGCTGGAAGTATGGATTTTGTTGGAGCGAAGGGTTGGAATTGTTCCGGTTGCGCGTGGGTCCCTAGTGTGTCCGTTGCACTGTGGCAACATGGGTTCTTAAAATGGGATCATTGCACATGTGGAGCAAGAAGCGCACACGATATCCTGGCTTAGGATCGTGCACCACCTGATGTGGTTGATGACCGTGTTTTTATGATGGTACTGGTTGCAACTTCATGTTCTCTGTCGCTCGCCGAGAGGGTTCTTTTAACTGATCATCGAATCTGATGAATCGGTTGTGGATGTTTTCCTTTAGCTTCTAGGCATTGTCGTGTTTGCGTCGGGTGGGTAGTTGTATCCTTCTTTTGATTATGCTTTTTCGCCTAGTTGCTCAATGTGCTAGCATGTTGATTCATTGTTGTCTGATGCTTGATCTGCGTGTGCGTTCGTCGTCAGGTTATGCGGTTCAACTGTTGTTGTCTTTTCTTTCCTGCCAAAAGAAAAATAAATAAAATAAAATTTTTTGCTTTGCGTGTAGTCACAACGATTGGGGTTGTAACAACATTTTTCGACTGAAAATTTGCACGTCAAATTGAACGACACCCTCGAAATTCATGTACAATATTTTTCGAATGAATTTTTTTCCTATGGTAAGCATATTTCGGTTGAAATACTTTTCGGCTAAAATGTTTATTTTTAACGGATTCCGTTAAAAACTATGTTTCGTCCGAAAGAATATTTCGGTCGAAAACCTAAAAATGGGACTGTTTGCAGGAAAATGCAAATTATGTCCATCTTACTTGATCTTTGGAGGTAGCGGACTCCTACAAATACTTAGCATTTAGTTTCAGAATTGATACCAACATTTTCAAAATTGAATCTACTTTCATTGCATATAATTTGTTTTCATTTTCATTGTTTTTATCTAATTTTATTTAATTTTATAAAAAAATCACTGCATAATATTTTTAGGTGAGATTATGATTCATTGAAATGAAAAATTCATATCTCTAAAAATACACAGTGGAAAATTATGGAAAATTTATATTCATAATCCTTAAATTGTTCTCTTCAAAAGGGTATTTTTAGATTTTACTTTTAAGTAAAAATTAAGATAGATACATGGTGGGGGAAAACATATGTTTAAAATCTGTAACGTTTTTAGATTGGTCAACTTAAAAAAAATCTAGAAATTATAATATTCATCCGTTAGATTCAAAACTATAATCGTCACAAAATAGAGTCTATGTAGATTGTTGTAGTAAATTTCATTTCTCAAAAAAAAATGTTTAACAATGGATACATTGTTGGGGGAAAAAATAACTCATTATCTTTCCCTTCATTTTTAAGGAACATACTGTCAAACAATTGCTAAATTGATATATCAAATCTCAATAAAAAAAAATTGAAAAATAGTTGGTAGAAAGCTAACAAAATTCTTCACAAGTTTTTTTTTTACAGTAAAGTAAAATTCTAAATAAAAAAATTAAGTTTGTTTACCGGAAGTTGAAGAACCTGTTAAAAAAAAAAAAATTATCATAAAACAAGCAAAAGTGTTACCCATCTTCATGATTTTACCCCCGATCAACGTTCAGTGGATTTTCTTGACAACTCCATTTTGTTGTGGGGTGTATAGTGTGGTATTTTTGTGTGCTATGCCACACTACTAATAGAAATGATCAAATTCCTTTCCACAGAATTCACCACTGTTGTCAGTTCTCAACACCTTAATATTCTTATCTATCTGGTTTTCTACGCGAGATTTAAACTCTTTGAATTTCTCAAAAACCTCTTATTTCTTCCTTAAGAAATATATCCATGTCTTCCTAAAAAAATAATATATGAAGGAGACATAATACATGGTTCCACCAAGTGAAGGAACAATTATAGGGCCAAACATATCACTATGAACCATCTCTAGAATTCCATTTTCCCTTATCGCTTCAGATGGGAACCTCACCCGACTTTGTTTACAATATATACAATGTTCACAAAATTCGACTTCTAAATTACATTCAGGAAAGTCTTCAACCTTACCTTTGTTATGCATAGCTCAAATTCCTTCTTCTCCAATGTGTCCCATCCTCTCATGCCATACCATGGTCAGGTCGACTTTATGATGACTTGTCGAGTCGGTTTGAATCGACTCATCCCGAGTCGAGTCGAGTCGATTCAAGGTTGATTCAACTTCAGAAACAACGCTTTTGCTACATACAGTGGAATCGACACTCCCTAGTAACTTGTATAAGGTTCCAACCCAAAATCCTTTCATTAAGACCACCGCACCAATGACCATCTTGCATGAATCCTTATGAAATAGAGTGTGTGAATTTGAATCACTCATCTTACTGACATATATCAGGGTTATTTCCAAACCTAGAATGTGTAGCACACATGGAAGGGTTCTACTCCTCCCCTCTAGCAGTATCAATCAGACTCTTCCTCGTCCGAAAATTTTGGATGTCGAGTCATCCCCTAGGAACACTTCTCCTCCTTCATATTGTTCATATTCGCATAACCATTCTCTATGTGGTGTCATATGATAGGATTCTCTTGATTTGATCAACCAAACATCTTGATATGATTGTGTACTAGTCGACGCCAGTTACACATCACCTCCCATATCCGGAGTCATGTTTCTCCCAATCGATTCTTCTCGTCGGAATGTGTAAATAGACTTTCATTTCCTTTGACTTGCAATTATTTTTGTAATTCCCAGCTTTACCGCATTTCTATCATCTTCTCGTCAACTGAACATGGGATTTATACCTACCCTTCGACTTAGACTTTCTACCAGAGAATTTTCCTTTATCTATGTCAATCGATCGACCTCTCACCATTAAATCATCTTTGGTCGATCCTTCCATGTTCTTTCTTCTCATTTCTTCTGACAATAGAGATGAAACCATGTCTTCTAGAACTAATGTGGTTGTATTACTTCCTATAGCCATGACTAAGATATCCCAGGAGTCTAGAAAAGAACATAATAGGCTAATACATTTATCCTCCTCAGTGATTTTAATATCCACATAAGATAACTTTCGTATAATGGTATTAAACGAATTTAAATGCTCAGTCACCGAACTGCCATCACTCATCCTCATAAGATACAGTTTCTTTCTAGGAAACAACTTATTTACCAGATATTTTGACTGGTACAAGCTTCCCAACTTGTCCCACAGTTTCTTGGTTGAATCTTCACCTGAGACATTTAGTGGTACCAAATTTGCAAGACAAAGTCGAATCGTACGCCTTTATCTTCTCTTGATTTTCTCCCATTCTTCCATCGACATACCTGCTGGCATGGTACCTAGACAAACTATTTTCCATTGTTCTCGATCTATAAGGAGATCTTCAATTTTAAGTTTCCAAAGCTCAAAATTCCGGGCATTGAATTTTCCGATCTCTATTCTCAAGCTTCCCACCATTCTTTACCACGATATTTAAAGATATCTAACTTATGACTCTTACTGAACCTAGGGTTTAGCTCATATCCAAGGTTGTTAAGAAAAGTTTTGATACCACATGTTAGGAAATGAGACACACTTCCATGCTAAACCTAGTAGAAGAGAGGAATAAATATATAATCAAGAAAGTAAATGACAAAGAAAACACACCGTACACAGATATTTTACCCTGGAAACCCAAAATGGGAAAACCATAATTCCTTGAGTGTTCTTCTCTCTTGTTGTCTTATTCATTTGGAATAAAAGGTTACATGTTTAATCTTGGTCCACACCTAAGACATAATTGATATCATACCCTCTTACTTACACAAGAACAACCCTGTATCCAATTCAGATTACATCTACATGACCAACAACTTCTACGATTATAGAGTCTTGGTGATTAGACATTAATCATATAAAGATTCAAGATAATCTTTTACAATATTAAAACACACCTTCTTTATAGGATTTACAGCAGGAAAAACCCTAAATAAAAGGTGCCCAAAAATGGTTACAGATCCATGCAGATCATTGTCTACAAATCCCGTGAATGTCAATATTCTGTTACAGTCAGCTACCAAGTCGGATTAGCCATCAACTACTAGTCAACCTTGATTTGGTCTTCAGTCAGTTTCCACACGCCCTCCTGTCGACCTCTTGTTGGTTTCACCTCTTCAACTTCATGTCAATGTATTTACCATGTTGAACCACTTCGACATTCGACTTCGAATTTACTCAGTCAACTCACCTTGACCTTTGACTTGTTGTCGATCCACCTCAAATTTCAATACAAATAATATAACGACCCAATAATTAGATGTCAGGAAACAAATATTTCATTAAGAAATGAAAAATGTTATATGCTACTTATTGAAGATATTGTTCTTGTCCATCTTAGATCTTGTGTAGGAATGAAGGTTGAAGTTATTTCTAAACTACCTATTTGAAAGACTTAGAAATATGTACATATTTTTTTTAGGACATGCAGGCTATTACTGTCGTTTCATTGAAATTTTTACAAAAATAGAATGACCTTTGTTTGAATTGCTTACAAAAGATTATTTTTTCTGTACTAATCAATTCCATAATTCTTTTGAATCTCTTAAACGAAAAATTTATGTAGCACCAGTCTTACGAGGACTGAATTGGTCCCCTCCCTTTCATATATCAACTAATGCTTCATGTATATCCATTGGAGCAGTTTTGGGACAAAAAGAATATCACAAACCCTATTCCATTTATTTTATTAGCAAGAACTTAACTCCCGTTGAATTGAATTTTATTGTAACTGAAAAAAATATTATTGTGGCTGTGCATGCTATAAAAAAATTTAGACATTACATTACTAGCTATGAAGTTTCTATTCATAATAATCATTCTACTATATGATACCTTATGAAAAAATATATTATGAATGGTAGAATAACTAGATGTAATTTTTTTCTATAGGAATTTAACATCGCCATCTTAGATAAACCTGAGAAAGAAAATCTAGTTGAATATTTTCTTTCTAGACTTACTAATGAAGGTTAAGTCATTCCTGTAGAAGATAATTTTCCAGATGAATATTTATTTCAATATCCAATAATACACCTTGGTTGTTATATATTTCCAACTATTTGGTTACACGAAAGTTACTTCATCATATATCACCAAAGGAGAAGAAAAGAATTGTTAGACTAAGTTCCACATATTCTTGGATTGAAGGTGGCCTCTTCCACACTGGACCATATTTGATTATACAATAATGTGTTTGATAAGATGAAGTCTATGATATTTTGAAAGCATTCCATGATGAGCTATGTGGAGTGCATTTTGTCAATAAAAGAACCACTAACAATGCAACTCAAATTTCACATCACGAAAAAATTTGCATAACAAATAATGTACCATTGTTAGGAAAACTCAAATTGCACATCATCATACATGATTTCTATAAACAAAAATTATATATTCTGAAAGCTAATTTACTTTCCTACATTTTGTCTTTTTACACCATATTCAAATTCATTGTGAAAGTACCTTGAATCATCCCTCCAAGTTAAAAGACAGTTTTTTTTCCATGTTTTCATTGCCACTAATATGTCATGAGAGACCATCATTAGCTTGGATCCACCCTTGATTAATAATGACATTGTTTGAATTCTTCAAATACCACATTTGTGAAAAATGTTGGACATAATGACAAGCAAAAAAAAATTCTCCTTAATTATGCCTATTCTTATGCGCATAAACATTGTTGGCTCTGTGACCTTTCTTAAAGAATAGATTGATATGATGGTTTCCACAAAGTGTCACTATTTGTTAAAACTTTGAAAATTTGCATGATTGAATTCAAGAATTAGGATATTCATGAAGCATAGCTTACATATTGTCCTTGATTGATTTTGAGAGATGGAATTCAATCAATGTTGTAGTATAATTAGATTTCATTAGGAAAGAAAAGACTTGGAATGGACAAGAGGTTTCTCCATCCACAAAACTTGCCTCCTAAAATCAAATTTATAAATTTTAATTACAAAAGAAAAGACTTAGAATGGGAAGCATGTTTCTCCATCCACACAACTTGCTTCCTAAAAGAAAATTTATACATTTTAATTACAAATACCTCCCTATGTGGGTATGGACCTCCCAAGATAAGCTAGGGGTGAATGTGACTAAGTACTAAACATGTAATTGTACTTAAGCTTTAAGCTTTGCAATTAATTTGTGATTAGATTCAACTCTTGCAACTAGAATTCATTTTTATGAAGCATTTTTCCAAATCATAAACCTTACAATAATCATTATCTCTTTAGGAAACCTTATTAAATTTATTTACATGCTGATAGGAAACAAATTCTCAAGTAATTTAAATAATAATGAAAATAATTTGATATTCATCATTGAACATGTTTCAGTTGAAGAACTTTAAGACCCAATATTATCTCTAGAGCCATTTCTGTGCATGAGGAGTATATCTCGATTGTATTACTAACATGAAATTATCTCTAATATTAGACTTCTTTTTGCATATCACAATGGTTTTGAACAAAATTGTTGAANCATTCATAGAAAACATTATCGCCTTTGGCTTGTTCCTCCCATAACCTTCAACTCACAAAACTTTGTTTTTCTCGCAAACTTCTCTTGTGTTGTCAACCACATAAGAGTGGTTCACCTTCAATATTATCTCACCTAAGGCTTCTCTCATTGCACCAATGGTGCCAAATTTTGAAAGGTTCACCTGCAAGAACATTCAAGAAAGGACTACATCATGCACACTAGTAATAAACAACATAAATTATGATAAAGGAGGGTCCAGTGACTGTAAAGTATGAGGAAGGAGGGTACCCTTCCTCACAATGAGCATGCAAACTTGGTAGACTCATTAATAATATATTATTCTCTCTGCAAACATATCTAAAGTATATTTAATTAAATTTGTTTACTATATCTAAATATTTTTGAACGTGTGCCTAATAAACAACATAAGTTATGATAAAGGAGGGTCCACTGAGCATAAAGTATGGGGAAGGAGGGTACCCTTCCTCACAATGAGCATGCAACCTTGGTAGACTCATCAATAATATATTATTCTCTCTGCAAACATATCTAAAGTATATTTAATTAAATTCCTTTACTATATCTAAATATTTTTGAACGTGTGCCTTAGGGGAAATGTTTTTTACCTAGAAGATCCAACTATCCATTGAAAAACCGACATAGAATCTCCCAAAAATGAACAAAGAAACTCACCTCATGATCCTTGCAAGGCTTCATCATAGTCAAAGTAGCATTGATCTCAATGATATTATATGTGCATATCCCCATGATTGGCTAGAAAGATGCTTTGCAATTGTTGGAAACATAAGATATCCCCTTGTCCCTCCTGGGATTGGGTTCCCTTTTGAAGTACCATGGAAATAACCACATGGGTCCACCAAAAATCAATCACCATGTCTTAGATGCTTCTCACTACTTTTTCACCAACAAATTAAATTAAAATCCCTAACATTATATCATCTAAATAACCTTAGAAGATACTTTTATAAAACAAAAAAGTTAGAATTTAATATTTATTATTTTCAAGATCCTTAACATACTATATTAACTAAAATAGACCTCATTCACCCCTATATTGTTGACTAAAAAGATGGAAACTCTTTTGTTAGAATTGTGGTAAATGATAGTGCCAATTATCTTTATTATAGTTTATCATTTGTGGCATGAATTGTCTTGTAAGTTCATTTTCTTTAACCCTTTATTGTTGACTAAAAGGATGGAAATTCATTTGTTAGACATATAGAAAATGGTAGTGTGAAGTACTAATTAGCCATGCATAATAAATTACAAATAATGTGCAGACTCTAAATAGAACTAACTTATTGAATAGTGCCACATTAAATTTAAAATACCTATTAGTATTTCATTTCAATTACCTTCATTGATATAAATGTTGTTGGGCCTTGATCTGTTATGGTTTGATTCTTCGTCAACTTTAATATGTTTTTATTATTATAAAATAAATGTATCATGCTATCCCATTGTACATGCAAGTGAATTAGTTCTCTCCCCCTAGATTTCCTCATATTTCAATTGTTGAGATTAAGTCATTTGCTTCCATTATTGAAGTGATTCAATGATTCTATAAATAAAGGATTGACTTCCTTTGACATGGTGAACATAGTCACCTAAATTGTAAGTGATGCCCATTAATACAATTCCTCCATCTAATTAGTACAATCATGAGTCTTTTTGAGCTCATTAATACAAAGACTCCATCTCTTAACAAGTGCACCATACTTCGCAAAAACAAAAAAATTACAATATGCTAATAAAATCCTCTAAGCGACCTTTACTACTTGATCAAAAAATAAACATTATCACTATTTGATTATAATAATTATCTTGTTATAAACATTTCAATAATATATATATCTTGAGATACTTGATAGGTTTTACTAAATAATAAAATTTTTCCATACATACTTTTGATGTTTAAGGTTTTACTAAATAATAAAAATTATCAAGACATACTTTTGATGTTTAAGGTTTTATTAAATAATAAAAATATTCTAGACATTACTTTTTATGCTTATTAAGCTTAATTAAATGTTAATGCGAGGTATATGATTAACCTTACCTGCTATAGGTTAAGGTGATAGTTTACACTCATATTTTACATTTAAATGTTTTCAGTTAAGGTTACAAAATGTCGCATTGACTTATTAGTTTTAAGTTTTTAATTACAAATAGATATCAATTTAAAAAAAAAACTTTTTGTTAGTGGGGGAATTTAAATGGATGTGAAATTTGGAATATGTATATATTCATAAGAGCATTTATATTTATATGTTGATTCATATCCTAATTTACATATTATTTGAAATGATTTCAAGCATTTGGAATATATTCTTTTACTAGTGATAATGCCTAACATGCCTAATGATATATTAAATTATGGTGCTATCATGGCTATTCACAAAATGGTTCAACATATACATATAAACTTTTTAATATGAGTGTTGACATCAATATATATTAGATGTTGGACCCACTTTAAATGGATATATAATGTTGAGTTTAATGTTTATGAACCCACTTTAGATGGATATATAATGTTCAGTTTAAAGTTTATGAAGTTATGAAGGATAACGACCTCTATTCGATATATGGTAGTGATTCAAAGTTTGATTAGGTGAGTGAGCCTAACATTAACTATTGGTATTTCTCATGCAAACATCAAAATATTAGAATTGTTTGATTCCTTGATGCCTGACTCAACATCAGAGTCCACCTATAAAAGGTGTAATCTTAATATTTGTCACTCGAGCTCATGGTTTATTCCATTCATTAAATGAGGGAATATTCAACCCAGACTTCGGATGTTTAGAGTTGGATAGGGTTAGACCCAACAATATTTACCATCCAACATCAATTTGAAGTATTTCTTCCTCCTAAGTCCCAAATGGGGGAAATTTGATGGATAAATGAAATCCCAAACATGTGTAGAGTTATCATTGAGTTTGATCTTAAATCCATACTAGATTATAAATGAATCCAAATATTTGGGCATGGGCATTTCGACTTCTCCCTATGTGATTTTTTGAGTATTCTTGTTTGAATGAAACAAGAATTGCATGCATATGAGTCAAATTACGAAGATAAAATTGCATTTTAATACTTGTATGAAGGCTCACAACCAACACATTGTTTGAATATCTTGTTGAATACTAACTAGACATAACTATGTGCAATTGGTTGCTTGTGATCATGACTTGCAAGGATAGTACATAGCTCTCAAGAAAGGGAGGAAGGTTTGCATCTCTGGATCAATCTCTATTAATTCATTTCTAAGTTAAAATGTATTTCATAAGAAGTATCAATCCTTTAAGAAATAAGCAGATTCGGGACTTGCATATATGGCTAAGAAGATAGAATTTTTGTGTAACATTGTTATGCGGAAAATAGAATTCAAGTCAATTCCAACAAATATATGGACCATGAAACTAAAGGACACTGACCAGCTTGGAAAAAGCATCCAATGTATCAAAAGGAATGCATGAGGTTTTGAGGGACATAGTAAGAGATTGCTTTAGGAAATTAATGATTTTGTGATGGTCTTTCGAAGAGAATTCAAATTGCAATCCACCTTTCAAAGGTTGGAAGACTATGTGAAATGTCAAATGGGGATGCTAAACAGTTTCTTGTAATTTCCATTTTAACTTTGTATAAATGTATGTAATGGATTCAAACAAAAGGAGAAGGGAGGATAACTGAGAGAGGAAGAACGATGTAATATGAAACTAGGAGTTTTTTTGCATGTATTATTAATGTTTTGGACAACTTTTGTTAGATGATTGATTTCCTCCACTCCTTCATTTTCTTATGTTCTTGCATGGTTGAGTTCTGAGTACATTATTTAATATTTTCAAGTAATTTTTCTTATTTATAATCTGCTTAAATGTGTATTTAATAAGATGGGAATGGAACATATGGATTATGCTACATCAATTTGATTTATTTTTCTTTATGAAAATGTCATTCATTCGAATATGTTATGGTTTTTAGTTCTTTGTGAAATATTTTTTCTCATTTCTAGCACTTTCAAATTTACTTGATTCCTTGTCTCAAATTAAATCCCCCTTTAATTTATTTCATCTATGTGATACTAAGAAGGTGGAGGCTGAAAATAACTTTCTCTTAGAATATCTTGCATATAGAACACACATCTCATTAAATATGGAAATATACAGTCGATCTAAAATTTAGAACTTTAGTGAGATTGATTTTTTTCAAAATGGGATATTAAAAAATTGTTTAATTCACCACTTTGAATGTATATATTTGTTGTCTTTTGTTATAATATTGTCATTATCAGTTGTATCAAATCAAAGTTACATAAATTTGAAGCAAATATTCCACTAAAACTTATAGTTCTTATATTATTTCTACCTTTAAATAACATACCTTAGAACACATCATCACAAGACTTCATCCTCCCTTGGAATTTATCCCTGATTCACTTCGTATTCCCTCTGAAATTCACCTAAGATGTCCTTGGTTACTTCACATAAAAATCACTTGAGATGATGTGACAAATGAACTCCTAGATTCCTTATTTATACTATATCTGACTTCCTCGTTTTAGGGCCGACTTGACCCAAATAAAATTCAAAATAATTTTTAATGATTATTCCATTGGGGCCGACTTGACCCAAATAAAATTCAAAATATTTTTTAATGATTATTCCATTGGGGCCGACTTTACCAACAATGTCCTTAATATTTATTTTAATATTCATTGCAATGGAGCCAACTTGTAACTTCTTGTTTGGAACAACTTGTCTTCTTTTAATTAATTTGGGGTCCACTTGTCACTTCTTGTTACAACTATTTAGGGATTCTTAACCATACTTCAAGGATTCCATCTTCAAGAGAACATATATATTCAACCATGACAAACCACATGGTGTACCACTTACCATTGGAAATGGCATGATGAGGAATATCTATCTATGAGATTTTTTAATGCATTAGTAGATTCCATCATCCTCCTTTTCCTCAAACAACTTCAGGATTCATGACCACATCTCTGGGATTCATGTAGACTTATTCAAAGAATATTCCCATGAGGGCCATTCCTAAATCTTATATGCCATAAGGGGATCACTTTGGATACTTCTTCAAATACACCCATCACTTTTAGATGCTTCCAAAATTTATTCATGGATTCTTCTAGGGTTGACCACGGTTGACATCAATGACAACCAACTATCTAACAATCTCCCCCTTTGGCATTGATGGAAACACTCATACTCCACATGTTACCAATTCTCTCGATATTTCTCTCCTCATGTTTATCCCCCCCTTTGACATCAATGGAAAAGGGTAAATCTCTTTGGGGCTTCTCCACCTATCTTCATGCTTTTTATTTTTATCTTTTGGTCTTCCTCTTCCAATTTTATATCAATAGAAAAGAGTGACTCCCCCTAAGTATATACCTTCTCTGAACAATCTCTCTTTGTCTTCATGCGCTTCCCCTGTCTTCATGCCTCTAATCTCTCTCTTCTACTTTTTTCCTCTCTCTTCTCCTTTGACATTAAGGGTAACTGCCTTTGACAATTTCTCTCCCATTATATTCTTTTGCAAAATGTCATGTATATCTATGTGTAACTTTCTGTATATGATTTCTTTGTTCTCTTCTAGTGCTCTTTTTCCATTGGTGCTTCCTCTTACTGTAATCTAGTGATGTATATGAAAATCATTCATGTTAAGATTCCTTCATTACTTGAATTCAAGATTTCAAGGCTTTTGATCTTCACTGAAATGGCATCAATGATGTAATCAACCAGCAGATGCATATACAAAATTATTTCAAAGGTTATTGCTAGGAGATTGAAAAGGAAATCTCAAATCAAATATCTAGAGAACAATTTGGGTTCTTAGAGGGAAGGGAAATTCATGAGACATTTGGGGTTTCCCAAGAATGCATCCATTCTATACCGTTTAGAAACCAAAGATAGATGGTGATGAAAGTGGACCTATCCAAAGCTTATGAAAGGGTAAGTTTAATTTGCATTATATTAATTCTAATTCATTTAGGCTTTTTCCACCACTTCATTGTTTAGATAATGATTTTCATTTCCTCGATATATTTTGTTGTATTATGAAATGAAGCAGCAACCCATTTCTTCATATTAGGGAGGGGCCTCACACAAGGATTACCCCTACCCCCCCTTCTCTTTCTTTTAATGGTTGAAGGCTTAAGTAGGCTACTTAAAGAAGAAAAAGGAAATGACAGTATGAAAGGGGTACATATTGGAGTATCATGCAATATCACACATCTACTATTTGTAGATGATATAATGTTTTTTTTCTAAGGCACCATAAGGGTGATTGAGAAATTAAAGGGTATCATGGATTTATTTTGTAAATAAGATAGAATGCTCATTAATATGGAAAAATATATTATTTCCTTATGGGAGATATCTGAGAAAGGAAAAACGTTTATTACTGAATTGTTTTTGTACAAGATGACTTATCTAGAATAGGGTTTGAAGTATATGGGTTTCTTTTTTCAACCAAATCAATAGAAAAAATGTGATTGGAAATCGATGATAGCTAAAGTGGAGAAGAAAATAAAAACACGACAGAATAGATGGTTGTTTAGGGGAGGTCATTTATTTTTGGTAAAAGTTTTTTTTGAAGCAATTATAGTCTACTTTATATGATTTTCCTAGGTGATCCAAAAAGGATCCAGAGAAGGCTAAGAACAAATCAGAACTCTCAGAGGCAACTCAAGATGCTTAGAATGGCTTCAGCGGGCAGAGAAAGGGAAAAAATTCAAATTTCCAAAAACTTAGTAAAAATGGCATGATCGCGAAGAGCACGTCGCAATATTTCTAATGAAACAAATGTATCGTCAAATAGAGTTACAGATTGAAAGATATTGATGATCAAAGTTTGGTCAGCCTAGCCCAGTTAGCAGGGGATGAGTCAACATCTGTATTGTTGACGTCATCATCCATACAAATGACGTCAAAATACATACAGTACATGTGACAGGAGAAGGAAGGTGACACATGGCATGTTGATGTTAGCATGATGACATGGCAGCACCAGATGCTGCCATGTGTCACCTAGTTTAAGCATTTTCGGACCGATCCATGGACCAATTGGATCATTACACGTGGCATTCCATATAGTCCATATGGCTGATGTGGTGTGTTGACTTGGTAGGTGGTAGCATGGACTAGTGAGAGGCCACCACGTGGCCCAATCATAGATTGCCATGTGGCAGGCAAGAAATGCCCAAGGACAACCTGTGAACAAAAATTTGGAAAAAAATAGTTGGCCCGTCTGCCAAATCTAGATAACCACGCCAACCCTAGACATAGTTATATCATTTGGATACGATTCCAGAAACACCACTAAACTTGGCGGAACAGTCACATTATATATATACCATATAACAAATACAAAGCCAAAAGGGGAGTCTGCGAGGTTTGACCCTGGGACCTCCTCCCACAACAACGCCTTAACATATCTACCCTAACCAAAAGGCCACGTATTCCACATTGTAAACAACACCTAAATCATTTATGAAATGATGCATATGCCCAGCCACAAAGGGAGGCCCACAGAATGTACAACCATCTGGGCATGCATTTCTATGCAAGTACAGTCATAATTACAGGTTGCAGAGGACATGAAAACTGAGATGAAATTATTCTTGGGCCTCGGAGTGCCAGAGTCGGATTCGATCAGTGGTGTTGTCTGTTTTCTGATCTGAGCATTATTTATGCATCTTGATTTCAGAATGAGGTATACTTATGTATTTTGCCAAATTCTTTCGCTGAGTTAATGAAGGAGCCTACCCATTTGAGAGCAGGACCCGAAGATGTAGTCCACAAGGGATGAACTCCATTATAAATTTTTTGTGTTCAGATCTAATGCTTATGTCTCTTCATTTTTGAGCTTTTCCTTATTTAATGGTGCACTTTAATTTATGCTCATTTAATGCAATTCATTATAAGTCACGATGAAATGATCCCTGATCATGTTGGTATCAGAGAAATAATCTTTAACTTGAATTGTTGAGTGTGAATGCTTAATAGGGACAAGCATAAGTAGGGTGGAGGAAATCTTAAGACTTTCAATCCTGAAGTTGTTCATGCATCCTGAAGAAATAAAATGGCAGAAGAGGACAAGCGTGATGAATAGGAGAAAAAAATCCACATGGTCTTTTATCGCATGTCAGAAATGGTCGAACAAATGTATGGAGATTACGAGAAGAGGATGAAGAAGAAAGGGAAGAAAAAGAAAGCACATGCAGATGATGATGCTTCGGTAAACCGAGGAGCTAGAGGAGATCCTCTTGAGCCTCCATCTTCACCTTCGAGTTCTAGTTCTTCTTCCTCTAAGCATTCTCATCATTCTCATCATTCTAGCCATAAATCCTTTTTTAAGAAACCATTATTAAAGCTTGATGTAAAATTTTCCTTACTTATGTTTAATGGAGATGCTAACCCTAAAAATCTAGATAATTGGATCTGACAAGTTGAAGTGTATTTCTGTGTCCAACATATTGATGAAGAAGAAGTTAAAGTGAAATTGGCTTCTCTTCGGTTGGAAGGCACCGCTCTTGCATGGTGGGAGAGAAAGCTTTGGGACATAATTAAGTGTGGTAATCTTCTTTCCTCATGGTTGAAATTTAAATCAGTGATAAGGAAGCAATTTTATCCATTAGGGTATTTACATAAAGCAATGATGGAATGAAAAACTTTAAGGCAAAGTAAAGGTCAAACTGTACAAAATTTCACAGAAGAATTTAGGAAGAAAGCTCTTGCATTATATATTCCTTTGGATTCTTATGAAACTTTAATGAAGTATATTGGCGCACTTCACAGTTATTTTTGTCATACTTTTCTCTTGTTTAACCCCAATAGTCTTGACGAAGTTTGTGTGCAAGCCACTCACCTTGAGAACAGGGGGAAGCATGTTCAAGAAGATCCCA
>SNQJ01S0032767.1:104250-152668 GCA_010110895.2 Picea sitchensis
ATATTTTTGTAAAAATATTCAAATTTCTAAGGATTTTATATAGTTTTTATAAAATTTTGGCGATTTTTAAGGTAAAATAATTTTATCCTATAGAATTTGGGCGAATCATTTTTAAAATAGCTAATCTCGTTTTTGGAAAAACCATGGAAAATTAGCCCATGAGCGAAATTTAGCCCCTAAAATCATCCATGTTTTGTACAGGTTGTGTAAGTATATTGTTTGGATTAGGAATGGGTTGTGTTGGCGCGAATTTGATCAGACCAGGGTCCTTCTCGGGTTACCAAAAAAAGGTACCGTGTAGTCTAGAGCATTGGCATTTTCATCTCCTCCGAAGAGAAGAAGTCTCACTCAAAGCGTTGCTGAGACAAATAGATAGGGAAGGGTAGGGAAAAGACTAAAGAGGATCCATAGATCATTCAGAACTCATTCATGTTCTTGTGCAAGAGACAACATCATATTTGAAACACCTAACTACAAGAATTGGACCTACTTACATTGCGAGCAGCGATTAAACATAGAACCATCAAACAAAACTCATAATCCATAAAGAAACATTGTAATGCATAAGTAAACATACAAAGACACATAATATTTGAAAATTTGGTCCTTCTTCATATTATCTCCAAGATCTTTCTTTCATTACAGACTCAGAATTAAACAATAGGACACATTACAGGCTCTTGGATCTGGACGCATGTCACAGAGTTTCACTTCTCCGACTAATGGTTTCCATTCATTAAAGAGTCTTACTGTTATCTTCTCGACTTACAACAAGTAGCAACAACTAATCCCAAAACCTTGGGCAACTCTGATCGACATGACTCAACTTAACCTTAATCAGCCAACAATGAGAGTATCCCCAACCAATGAACGAACCAATAAAAACAACAACAACAAAATCATTCAACGAACCCTTTTACAATTATATTCATCCCTATATATAGCTAGGTTGTGTCTTCAATCTTAGCTTGCATGCTTCCTTGTTCTGTTGCAACCGTTTGTTTCTTAGCTGGCGTTGCACTGGCTTCCGCAACTTCTTTCTATTACTCTTTTTTCCAGCCTCTGATGAAGTTTGTGGAATTTGTGCTTAGTCAAAACTTACACAATTATTTCCCAAAAACAAAGGGCCCAACAGGATCCGACCACAATCCTTGACTCGTCCTCGAGTCAAGCACTTGGTTCTTTCACATTCTCCAGGAGCAACTTTTGTTTTACCTTATCTGAATTTTCTTCTTCTTTGGGATCTTTTGTTTGTGCCTTTTCTTCCTTTACCTCCTCAAATGAAGGGCCCAATTTTGGTACTAACTCTAAGTCTCGGTGCTTTACTCCTTCAAAGATTTCAATTTTGTTCTGCCATTTCTGGGCGAGGAGTGATGCTTCTGCAAGAAACTGTTGGGTCGTCTCTTTTTTGTACTCCTTGGGCTTGGCTACAACCAATGAGTTCGACTCGGAAAATGTTGTTGCATCGACTTGATGCATTTGCATGTAGGTTGTCTGGATTACAAGTCAAAATTCACACATCTCTTTCTTAGCTACGGACTGTGCCTCATAGAGTGTGTTCAGTTCATTGTCAGCCTGTTGAATTTGGTCGAACTTTTGTTGTTTCTCCATGGGGTCCATTGTTGTCGCAACATCATTGTTCAACACCTAGATAATTATATGCACTTCCTCCAAAACTTGATTTTGTCGAGCGATGATGCCCATCCAATCGCTGACTTCCTTGAATATTTTGGTGTAGTCCGTTGTGTGCTTGTGCAGTGTTGCTCGAGCATTGTTTCCTTGTAGTATTATCTTCTGCATCTATTCCTACAGCTGTCGAGGCTATTGTTATGCTTCATGTTGGACTTGTTGTAGCTTCGCTTGTATCTGCTTAGTGTGTTTAGCAAGTTCTGTCCATGCTTCTTGTAACAGCTCGATCTGTTTCTATGGCTCACTTACATCACTGGCTTCGGGTAGGTCGGGTGCAACCTTCTGAATCTCTGGCCAGGCTTCTACAAGTTTTTCTTGCACTTTTTCTAGTTTGCGTTGGAATTGGAGTCTATCATGTTCTTCTTGCGTTCTACATGCTTGCACAATGAACTATTCTTTCCTGGAAATTTCGGTTGATCTCTCGGCTTCCTGGAGCCTTTGCTCTAGTTGGTCCGTGGAGGCTCTAATTAGTCCAAACAATTGTGACATTGGCCATTGTACCAGGTCTGTAGATGATGGAGTTGCATCAGTGGGTGCTTGTGTCTGTAGAGGGAGTCTGCTTTCCATTGAGTGATCCAAACGGGTTTCTACCTCCTCCTCCGTTGGTGGTGCCGGTGCGATCCTCAACCTTAGGTGTACAGGCAAAAGCATCATAACTTTTGTTCTGGTGATGCAGAGTTGCATGAATTCTGCACATTGTTGAGGGTTCTAGAGAACTTGCTCCATTTGTGCTCACATGGCTATCGTATCCAGATCCGTTGTTGATACTGGCTCATTGTGCGCATATGGTATCTTCGTATCTTCCGGTACTTCTGCATCTTGTGCTGTGATTTCTTGAGCACCCTCACCCTTAGCTGGTGAGGTGATTTGTTGGTTGTTGTTGGGTTCTTTCTCCTCTCTTCTATGGGCGTCTTCTTCCTGTGTTGAAGACTCAGGTTGTTGTTCCTGGGTGTTTGGATTCAGAACATCCAACATTATACTTTTCTCTGAGGCTTTGGGGTTGGGGTTGGGAATTTCTAATCTTGGCTGGGGTGGTTCTCTAGTTATATGTGGGGGTTGTCATTCCACTGTCTCTAGGTGGTCAAGCTGCATCATCTCTGAGATTGTGGTCTAATGTGTAGTGGCGGTGAGGAGGTTTGGTAATTGGAGTGGTGGAGGGTGCTCGATAATGAATGTGGCTGGAATTGTTTCAGGCTCTGGATCATCCTGAATATCGATGATAGTGGTGATTTTAGTTGTGGCACGGGTGTGGGGAGGGGTAGATGCAAGGGGTTGTGGGTTCAGGGGTTTGGTCGGTGAGACCCCATTTCTGGGCTTTTTCAGCAATGGTTCAGTACCGAGCACAACACCCAAGATCTGGTTAACCTACACACCTGATAGCATGACATTGTTCGGTAGCTGACGACGGCCCGATCTTTTCCTCCTCAGAGTCTGTTTGTACCAAAGCATCTAGATTCTTCTGCTCGAGGCTTGAGCTCGGTCCCTCTCCTGCTTCCTTGTCTTTTTTCTTGAGCAACTCCACAGGAAAAATGTAATGCATCCCTAGTTTATGCGGGCCACTTTTAACTCCTAGCCATGACATGACCTCCTTATCAAAAGCTTCCTCATCCAAATAGAACTGTAGAAGCCATGTGTGGAAATGTTCCTGGCTGGCATGTCTCAGCCAGACGCATGTGTTGTGCCAGTTCATGTTGAAGTCTATATTCCTTGTGTTACAATTGAGAAGCTCCTGCAGGATGCGCTTCCTCTGCATTGCATCTATCATAGCATTATACCATTTGGAAAATGTTGCGTTGTTGAGTGTTGTATTCACTGAGTCCGGTCTGGACTGCCATGGCTCAAACATATTCGCCATGCGCCCCTTATATGGTATTGTTGGTTTCCTACCTACAGGTGGCTTCCATTTGATCATTGTGAATTCTACAAGTAGGTATCCATAGGTGAAGGTGCCTCCCTTCTCCTGTGCTTCTTTGCAAGCTACTAGTAGTTCCTCCAGAAGGAAACTACACCAATTGAACACTGCTCCCTGTGTGCAAAAGTCGGCGACTGTAGCGCATCTAGAGTGCATTCTCCCTTACAGTAAGACCACATAACCTTACTGGCTATGATGTAGCATCCAGTCCAGGCTGTTTCGGGCAGTATTGGTTCAATGACTGATGTGTGTCCCCCTCACTTTGTGTTAAACTTCTCGTATAGGCTAGGCTCGCCTTTCTTTTTCCCATGCTTTCCAGGGCCCTGAAATCCCTTCGACACATCTTCTCCTTGGGAGGAGAGTCTCGTGAGCTACTGGATGTCCTCAACATGGATTGGATACCGCTTATCCAACCATAGACTTCGGTCATGCACCCTTCTTATTAGAAACTTCGTGCAGCTTGCAATCTCGCCTGTGGTGCCAAAGACTGGTAAGTCTCTTAGGATCATGATGGTGGAGTTAAATAAGTTGATGAACTCTTCTTTCAGTACAAATTTCATGTCTTTGGTTCCATCTAGAGCTATCTCCCAAAAGACGTCTGGGTGCATCTGTGAGAACAAGGTTGATTCCGTGAGGTCAAGGTCGAGTAGCTTAACGTGCTCTACCTTCCCTTTGAGGTCGCCTATGATCTTGACCCGGGGGTCATAGGTCTCATCTAGTATAGCTTCTTTCGTCATGGTGCTTCAGCTTGCTGTGGCTCTCGACATTCGTGCTTCTGTGGTAGATAAGAACATGGGCTACATCTGCAGCTTTTACAATGGTCCCAACTGGTTTGCACTACTGAGTTTGGAAATGGCTATGCACGTTTTAGAAACAATACATTCTCGGCTGAGTTTTAAGAGCCTTATACCTGGCTTAACGAGTAAGTTTTAGTAGTAACTTCCCCTCATCATGACTGTATGGACGCAACTGGGTGTGAGTTGTTCGACGAGACAATTTAATCAAGGTAACTCCTATTGGGCGATCTTGGTATTTACTCCTTTGAGTGGAATAGGGATGTGGCTGAATTGAGACCTTTATGTTTGATGGGTGTGTGTCCTGGCGCGAACTTCGATGGCATCTTGGCATAATTCATCTTTTATGGCTTAATGGGTGATAGTCAGGGTATCGAAATGGAAATAAAGGTTGTGACTAGACTGGGTTTGTGTGGCCTTTAACTCAGATTGGATTTGGATTCATGGCGCCTCCGACCACAAAGGTTGTCCCTGTCAACCTTAATGACTGTTATTACTGGAATTTCTCATGCTTTAGGTGTTGTATTGTTGATTTGTCAGTTCTGTATCAACCAACACTTAAACAAAACAAATGAGCTATGTGTTATGGTGCAACACTTCACACATGGACATTATTAACTGAATTTACAAAATTTCATAAAGAAAACGAAACTCAAATTTAACTATTGTACAATCTCATTCGGATTGGAGCGACTGTCCTTCTTATCAGTTTCGAGATAGGTAGGGCTTTAGGTGAGCACCGTTCACCCATCCCGGTCGTAGCACACCATCCAGTTGCACGAGTCAGACTACTCTTGATGGTCGGATCTCCGCAACTATGAAGAGTCCCAACTAGTGCATACGTAGCTTGCCAGGATGCTTCTGATATTGGCTGTCATAGAGTAACACCTTGTCCCCTTATGTAAATACCTTGGTCTTAATGTATCGGTCATGCCAAGATTTTTGTCTTTCCTTTTCAACCGACTAATGGAAGTCTGCTAGAAATCTGGTTTCTTTGAGTTCTTGTAGCTCCGCAAGTCTCTGTGCCACTAATTCTTCATCTGTCATATGTGTGGCTTGTGAAATATACAGACTTGGAGTGATGAACTCTATGGGCACCACTGCCTCTCTCCCATATACTAGCTGGAATGGTGTGTATTTGTGGATTTTCTTTGTGGTTGTCCTATAGGCCCATAGTACCGCTGGAACTCTATCATCCCAATCCTCTTGGTTTGTGCAACAGACCTTTATTAGTCCCTTTTCCAAGATTTTGTTGAAGGCTTCGACTATTCCATTGGCCTGTGGGTGGTATGGACTGCTCTTGTGATGTTGAATCAGAGATTCTGTAGTAAGTGTTTCTATAGTGTTGCTAATGAAGTGAGCTCCCTGATCGCTTGTTAGGCTCCTAGGACATCTGAAGCGGGTAATGATATTCTCGAAAATGAACCTAGCAACAGTATCCATCGAACAGTCTTGTACCGTTATTGCTTATACCCAACGAGTAAGGTAGTTGGTTGCGGTAATGATGTACCTTGCCTTTGAATGTTTGGTTGTGGGGTCGATTGGCCTAATGAAGTCAACTACCCATTTCTCAAATGCCTGTAGAGCTATAATGGGTTGTAATGGAATTTCATCTTGACGTGACGACTTTCCCACCCTTTGACAAACATCACATGATCTAGCATAATATTTTGCATCTTTGAAAAGTGTTTCCCACCAAAGTCCTACTTGCAGAATTTTATGTGTCGTTGCCTTTCCTCCTACATGGCCTCCTGCAATTCCACTATGGCATTCTCAGATTATGTCATGCCTTTCGTGATCCAAGACACATCATCTGAGGATGTTGTCCAATCCTAGTTTGTACAATTGTTCGAAAATCAACTGGTAATCTACTGCTCTGACAACCATATGGTGTTACTGGGTTGCAAAATACATTTCAAGACATGCCCCTGTAATGAGAAAGATTGCTATGTCCTCCAGATATTCCGGTATGGCCTCGATCCTGAACAGATCTGCATCTTGGAGCTGGTCATCTACTACTCTGACACTTTCTCCTGACTATAGTTTGGATAGATGGTTGGGTCCAACGTTGCAACATCCTGGATTGATGATGACTTCAAAGGAAAATTCCTAAAATAACAACAGCCATAAGCAAATTCTCCCTTCCAACACAGGTTTGTTAACTAGGTATTTTAATGTTGAATGATCAGTAAAGAATTTGAAATGAGACCCTAACAGATAATGTCTAAATTTCTGTAAAGCATAGATCATTGCTAAGCCTTCTCGTTCTGTCTTTGTGTAGTTGTGCTCTACTTGTGACAGCTTCTGACTCACAAAGTACATAGGGTGATCCATAGCTCCATCTCCAGGTTGTGTTAAGATAGATCCTAAGGCAATTCCTGAAGCATCTACATGAACGTGAAATTCCTTCTCCCAGTTTGGGAATATCAGAATTGGTGTTGTAATGAGTTTCTCCTTAAGTGTCTCAAAATCTTTGTCACATTCAGGAGTCCATTGGAACATTTCAGCCTTTTTCAGGAGGTTTTCCAGAGGTGCAGTAATGTTGGCATATCTTCGGATGAACCTGCGATAGTAACCTATGTGTCCGAGTGTGGAGCACAACTGTTTAGCACTCGTAGGTGGTGTCATATTCACAATAACCGCAACTTTAGCTGGGTCTACCAGTACTCCTTCTCGGCAGACTATGTGACCCAACAGATTTCCATGTGGCACACAGAAGATACACTTCCTAAGATTTAATGAGATTTCTAACTCTCTGCATCTGTCGAACATTAGCCTTAGTAGTGAGACATGTTCCTTAAGTAGGCTATATATCCTCCAATCATCCATGTAGACTTCTATAAATTTGTGACTGAACTCTCTAAAGGCTGCTATCACAATCCTGGAGAAAAATGTAGGGGTGTTTTTTAAACCAAATGGCATCACATTATATGCAAAAGATCCCCATTTGGTAATGAAAGTGGTGTTTCTCTTGTCCTCATCGGCAATCCTGACTTGATGGTATCCTGAAAATCCATCTGTAAATGAGTATGCTTCCTTCCTCGCAACTTGTTCTAGCACTTCATTGGTAAAGGGTGTTGGGAAAGGGTGGTGCACACAGGCAAAGTTAAGACTCCTATAGTCTACACAGACTCTAATATCCTCTGTGTCTTTCTTGCTTTGAATGACTATCGGGCTGACCCATTCTGCTTCTTCTACTGGAAAAATGAGACCTGCTTCTAACATCTTGTCAATCTCCTTCTTAACTTTCTCTTTTATTCTCAGGTTAATATAGTATGGCCTATGTCTAACAGGCTTGGATCCTGGTTTTAACTCAATCTTCATTTCTCCCATAACTCCTTTGATTCCCTTCAATTCTGAAAAAGTCTTTGGGACCAAATCCTCATATTCCCGCAGTAAACTTGGTATTTCCTGACTGGTTTGCTCCTCCCAGTAATATCCCACCATATCTCTCTTAGGCTGCTCTTCGGTCCCTATGTTGAGTCTCTGCACTTTTAATGGGTGACTGTAGGAAATATCGGTCTAGCTAGGTATGGTGTTTTGGATTTCTCTGTTCCCCTCGGTCTCTTTGATGGCTAGGTTTCTTAGTTCTTCTAATTTTTCTAGGCTTTCTGAATCTTTACTAATATGATAGCATTCTATAGGCTTTCCAGTCAAGGGTAAGTGGACTTTAGTCTAAAGTTATTGGGTATGCTTGGGACACATTACAAAGTTTCATCTCTTATCACTATTGGCTGTAAAAAGAATTTCTTTAATATTTTGTAGGACTAGTTCAAGCTCAGGGTACTTACTTTTGAATGAGAATTCCTTGCAAAATTGAGGTGCTAGTGTTTTCCAATCGTTGGTTTGTCTTCTAGTTTCCTCATGTATAAACCAAGCTTTCGGGATTGGGCCTAGAGAATGGGGAAATATCTAAACCCAAAAGTGAGAGGGTATCTCCGCAACCTGCCACTGTGTGACGCACTATTCAATGTGTATTCTAGGGTCTGATTCTTCGATGAATAGTTGCACATTGTGGAGATCCGTCTATATCCCTGATTCCAACTGCTCCTTATTTCAGAACCTGTACTTGATAGCTTGCTTCACCTCATCCCAATTTCTGAGTACGGCTTTATGAGTGGCCCATCATCTAGCGGGGGTGTTCTGAAAAGATATATCTAGTACCGAGATTCGTTGATCTTCTGTTACATTCTCTTCCATGTTCTGCAAAAAATTGTCTAGTTCTGAGGTGCCATCGTATACTGGGTGTTCTCTAACTTCGGTCCCAACCCATCTAGTCATTTTGATAGTTGTGCATCTTCTTGAAAATATTTCATGTGAACTTTGTTTCCAACTATCAAAATCCAGTTATGAATCTTTGTCTGCTGACTGTATACTTCTCCAGCTTACTGATCCATTCGCAGTAGGGTTTATATAATCATTTCTTGTCCCAGCTGTTACAGTGTACAACTGGTCTAGGTCTTTTCCTTCCATATTATTGTCTGTTTGTTCTGTGTAACTGGGTCCTACATATGGATCCAAAGGTTGAAATATCTTGATTCCCTCAGCTTCAAAATTCATGATGTCTTTCTTTAAGTTGATTACTGCATAACTGTCGTAGGCCCAATCAATGCCAAGTAGCGCAGGGTAGGGATCCTTGTCTCCCATGATCTCAATGACTTCAAATTCAGACACTATTTTTACTCCTGCTACATCGATTTCCACGTTCTCCAGTCTTCCTATGGGAAAGATACAGTATTGGTTTTCCATTCTTAATTGAATTGGGGAATATGTCAGTCTTGGTTTTCCTAAGGCTTCCCAGGTCTTCTTGGGTAGAATGTTCACATTTAACCCTACATCCAGCATGACATCCTTAATTTCAAGGTTGTCTAACTCGGCTACCAGTCAAAATTATTTTTTGGTTCTTACTTTTCTCCACTGCACTCTCTGAGTACTCTTCTCAGGAAGGTTAGCCCTTATCCTTGCTTTTGAGGTTTCTTCATTCCCTAAGACTAGGTACAATGCATTGCACAAATTTTTTGTTAGTTGATCATTCCCCAGAATGTCAGAGAATAATTGAAACCAGAGGTCAACTGCGTTTTGAGGTTGCTGAGGTTATCTTGGTATGCCTACAGGGTTTCTGGGTGCAGGGGGGTGAAGCAGGGGCTTGTGCCACCTTAGGGTATACAACCAGATGAGGGGGGTTCTCTTGCATTTCATGACTAGGAATATTTCGAAATACTTCTGTGGCATCTTTAAAGAACAATTTTTTCTTTAGGGGGTCATACCTGTCTCCTTTAGGTGTTGCTTTTTGAATCTGAGGTAGAATATCTGCATCATCTCCTATCTTCGCTCTTCCTCGAGTGACAATATTAAGGTCTGGCAATTGTCCCTTAGAAATCCTCTTGATCTCTGAACTGATAAGGTTAGTTCCTCTTTGTCGTACTCTATCCTCCCACTTTGTGATTAACTCTGGGAAGTCTTCGGTTGCATGTCCGTTGGATCTACAGTGAGAGCACCATGGTTGCCTTGGATGAGGACAATCTCTAGCCAAGTGACCTTGTTCATCACAGCTATAACATATGCACGGTCCTCTTCTGCCAGTTCTTCCTCATTTGAAATCTCCTCTAGCTCCACCTCCTTGACCTCATTCTAGTCCCTGAGGGTTTTCATTCACCCTGAATGTTGTTCGGTCTAGCCTGTCCGCAAGTGCGTCCAACACTCTACATTGATTGGTAGTATGCATGGTAGATGCACATAACTCGCAGTGTACTGTGTTTGGTGCTGTCGAATATTTCTGCATGATGGGGCACTGTCTCGGCCCATGGCTGTGGATTCAGCAGATCTCACAATACTCCATTGTTAGTGTTTCTTGGCCTCCTGGGAAAGTGTGATATGGGGTGGGGTGATGGAATGGTGAGTTCATCTATACTTGCGCAACTCCTCCCGTGGGTCCTGGTGTGGGTGCCATTAGATTCTGAGGAGGTCCCATCCCTCTCACTCGTGGAATTTCGTTTTCCAAATGCCCTTCCGAATAGCATCTAGTGCACCAAACTTGTGGTCGTCCTGGTCTAGGTATTGTCAGCTCTTGAATATTTTCTGTAAGTGGTGATATTTTCCCTTGTATTTGCGCAATATTCGCATCTACTGGGGGTCAGTTTAATCTTAAGTTACCAGGGTCTCCCACCATGGATTCAATCTTCATCGATTGTTCCAAGACGTCTGTTAACATGGCTATTCATTGTTGCTTTAGCGGGATCCGAGTCGGGGGCAACAACCCTTGAATGTACCACTCCCTTTGATGTTATTCGTGGATTGGATGTGCCAACCTCCCTATGGCATATTTGAACTTCTGGTTGTACTCCCTGGCTAATTCGCCTTCCCTCTGTTGGATCTCATGCAACTCAGACAAAGCCTATTATTTTGACTGAGGTAGTTTGAACTCTGCAATGAACCTTGTCCGTACCTGGCCAAGTGTGAACGCTTGAACTTACATACCTGGCACTCCTTGTTCAATGATATTCATGTACCACTCGAGAGCGCGACCTCTCAAGGTAGTCTGGAACTCGACCAACTTATTTGTATTCGGAGTCCCTTTGGATCTCTAGATTGCTTCGCATAAGAACCAATGTTGTTCAACGTCTTCATCTCCCTTACCCCAAAATTATGGGTATCGGGCAATAAAACCTCCTGCATGGCTGGCCATTGTTGATCCTATTGTTCCTATCAATATAAACCCTAACAGTCCTACTTGTGATCTACCAGGGGATCCCAATATCCTCCCTGTACTCGCACTTCCTAGTTGTGATTGGTTAACTAATTGTACTGGAACAAAACTTGCATGAGAAGGTAGTATCAAACTTACTTCTTGTATAGAAGGCACTTGGGGCATGGGTGATCTGGGGATGGCGCCACTAGATTTTGGGCAATTTTCTTTGATCTGGGGGGTCTCGTTAGCTTCCACTCAGATGATCTCTTCGTCCAGATTCTCGATCTCTCCTGTTATCAGGGTTGAATATTCTCTTTATCCTCCAAGATTCATGTCGGCTTCCTCCTCTCTTCCATCTGTGCTTTCTCCTTCTCGTCCCACCTCCTAGGGACTTCTTTCTCTCCTTGATTCTCTCTCATTTGATCTTTGACTGGCCAGTCATTCCTGTCTTCTCATCTTCTGCAGTTCTTCCATCTATCTTTTCTCTACTTCTTTCGATCCTCCTTGTTTCCTCAACGTTTCGAACTGTCTTACGGATTTATTGATCTTGTCGCGCCACCACTTCTCAACTATGGTGGCTCTCTTCAAGGCTCACTCATCTCTTGAATCCATTTCTTGTTGTTTCCCCCCCATTTTTCAAAGAACCCTTCTCCTCTCTCATTCCATGACCCTCACCCCATCTTGCCCTACCCCAAGCAAGGGTGTTTACACTACCATCATGGTCGGGGACATAACCAACATCCCCTCCTCCACCAAGAAAGCCTTAATCCACAGGGGGATCTCTCTTAACAGTCTTCCCCTTGCACCTTTCTTGAAAATTTCCTCCGCCCGTGAGAAATACTAGTGGTTCTCAGCTACAAATTCGATTATGTATCCTTCTATTGTGATGCTAACCCAGAAATCTATAGCTCGGGTGACTGGGAAATCTAGCCTCTGGAGTTTTGCTAACTTTTCGGTATCCCACGCGCAAATCTTCTTGACCCGTCCCTAGAACTCTGGAGCTTCTTGGAGCCTCTTTATCCAGTGAAAAAATTCTTTCGGGAATTTAACCCAGAAAATCTCGTACTGGTCACTCGATCTTTCTGAGTAAAAGATTGCTTCACGAGTGTTTTCCACTGATTTTCTTCTTAGTTCCTCTTCTTTCCATATGAAGGCGTCACAGTTTCTTTCTCACCATTGATCAATGCCATATCTATGGATCAGTGGTAGAATTCTTCCTACAGGTTTCCTTTTAATACATGTCTCGACAATGAAACCATTTTGTTGGTGCAAATTTGATTAGACCAGGGTCCTCAGGTTACCAACAAAAGGTACCGTGTAGTCTAGAGCACTGACATTTTCATCTCCTTCAAAGAGAAGAAGTCTCACCCAAAGCGTTGTTGAGACAGATATATAGGGAAGGGTAGGGAAAAAACTAAAGAGGATCCATAGATCATTCAGAACTCATTCTTGTTCTTGCGCAAGAGACAACATTAGATTTGAAACACCTAACTACAAGAATTGAACCTAATTACGTTGTGAGAAGCGATTAAACATAGAACCATCAAACAGAACTCATAAACCACAAAGAAACACTGTAATGCATAAGTAAACATACAAAGACACATCATATTTGAAAATTTGGTCCTTCTTCATATTATCTCCAAGATCTTTCTTTCATTACAGACTCATAATTACATAGTAGGACACATTACAGGCTCTTGGATTTGGACGCATGTCATGGAGTTTCACTTCTTCGACTGACAGTTTCCATTCATTATAGACACTTACTGTTCTCTTCTTGAATTACAACAAGTAGCAACAACTAATCCCAAAACCTTGCGTGACTCCGATCGACATGAATCAACTTAACCTTAATCAACCAACAATGAGAGCATCCCCAACCAATGAACGAACCAATAACAACAACAACAACAACAAAATCATCCAATGAACCCTTTTACAATTATATTCATCCCTATATATAGCTAGGTTGTGTCTTCCTTCTCGGCTTGCATGCTTCCTTGTTCTATTGCAACCATTTGTTGCTTAGCTGGCATTGCGCTGGCTTCCTCAACTGCTTTATGTTACTCTTTCTTCCAGCCTCTGATGAAGTTTGCACAACTCGTTCTTAGTCAAAACTTGTGCAATTATTTCCCAAAAATGAAGCGCCCAACAGGTTGTGCAGGAATAGGGGTAGGCTGAGGAGGATTTGGATTAGGTGCAGCTTGGATTTGTTTCTTCTGATTTGGGTTCAAAATCAAGGTGAGTTGTGGTTGTAGCAGATTTTGGTTGATAGGCAATGTAATTTGTTGTTGTAGTTGTGGTGGTGGGGGGAGAGAAGGTGAATTAAATCCTGATAGCAACTAAGAGATATTGGAAGGGTATTATGGGTAAGTGGGAAAGGTTGTTGGCTGAAAGGTAGCATTCCCATATGCAAGCCCCCTCCACCCTTGTTGCCAAGGATGGATTTGTGGTTGTTGAGGTGACCATTGAGGGTAAGGGATTATATGTACCCATTGTTATTGTGAATATTGTGTGGTAGGATCTACAAACATATTAGGATTTTGCTGCCTCCATACCCTCTTAGGGGGATATGATGCTTCTTGAGATTCTCCCTTAAGGATGACTTGTAGTCCAGGTAAGGAAGGACACTCTTCATTAGGGTGATCCTTTGTACATAGTCCAAAAACTTCAATGACATTAATGGGACATTCCTTTTCAGGATGCCTTTTCCTAGACAGAAAATTGCCAAAGTAGCATTTTATTCTTCTTATTTTATTTTGATTTTAATGGTATCAAGTTGAGTGATGATGGTGTTAAGGATGTCTATTTTGAAGTTTTCTAGAAGATTCCCCAATTCTATCCTAGTAACACCTCCTGGTGTCAATTTAGTAATCATGTTTATAGGATCCCTTACACTTTTTCCTGTTTTGGCTTGGCTACGAGAGTACCTTTTGCAATACTCTGCAATGTATGCAAATGGCTTCTGATACACATATCCAGAATTCATAAGGTTTGATACTTCCAAATATCCATCCCTTATACCCTTCAGAAAGATGTTCCTTACTGTGGTTGTATCTAAGGCAAATTGTTTTGTCTTTTGATAGTTATATAGGAACCTTTCTAGGTAATCTTCCAAATTTTCCTCCTCAGACTCGTGCATTTTAAATATGTCATTCCTAGCATCCCTAGTTCTGCAGTAGTCTTGATATTTCTTGAGGAAAGTCTCCTTCATGCCATCCCAAGATAAGATAGTGTGTTCTCCTAGGATCATATACCACTTTAATGCTGATTCTTTAAGTGTGGCTGGAAAGAGTTTTAGTTTTTGTGCATTATCAATGTAGTTATAACTCCTACATAGTATATCAAATTCAAAAAAAAATGAATCAGGATCTTCTATTGACATACCATGGAGGTGAGGTAGTGATGACAATGGAATATTCTTCATAACAACATCTTTGGTGATGTCTAGTATCGAGAATCTGAATGTCTCTATTTCATTAGCTACATTTCCTTCCTCATCTGCCATATATCTGAACAAGACATTGTAGGGTGCCGGTGATGTCTCCCTACTAAGTGATGATTCAACTACTGGGTTGTTTAGTATATCCAATTGTTCCAATACCTTGTGTGTTATCCCAATGGCATATGCAACCTCTTCTACCACTACCTTTCTCTCTTTTCCAGCCCTTCCTTCTGATTGGGTCGCTAGTGATTCCCTTCTTTCTTGTTGTACTATGTTTTCAATCTGAACAATAGCTTCATATTTGGCACCTTTAGTTGTAGTTCCGATTACTACCTTTGAACTTTCTCCTCTGAGAATTGTTCCTGCACAAAAATTAGTTGAATTAGTGTGGGGGGGGTTCTTGTTGTTTGGTTTTCTAAATTTTCTGAAATTTTGGAGGCAATAAATCTACCTTTACTATCCCTACGTCTATGCATAAAAAGAAGAAACTCTAATAATAATAAATCAAAAACTTTTAACTACTAAAGGTAAGAGGACAACCTGACTTTAGAGAAACCCCACCAAAGTGGATGCGTAGGTTCTTACCTCTCGTCTTATTGTCTTCTCTCCACCCTTAGGTTGTCCTTAAATCCAATCCAAACACATCAAACCAAAAATTCAAAATGATACCTATTACTGTTTACAACTCCCCAACAATGACACCAAAATGTTGGTGTAAATATATGTTTAGTATATTGCACTCATTTATATATCAATCCAGGATTCGTAATCAGTAGATTTGTTACACTGCATGTGACAAAAATAGGTAATATGTCTATGTTTTTTGTATCTAGCTCAATCAAGAAACAATCAATAACAAAATACTCTGTTTTTGGAATATCTGAACACTATTCTTCACACAACTTCAAACTAGAAGATAAATCTCATAGTAAAAATCTCAAGCAAACAATTGGCTGAAAAAGGTTCTTTCTCAGATAGAAATTTTGTTCATTATAGGATCGTGAAATAAAAAGATGAACTGAGACCTTGCTTCCTGTAGCAATTGAATTCATATAACAATTGACAATTCACTGTATTTACTCTTGGAAAGAAACCAATCATGACCTAATAAATTCCAATAAAAACTTCCTTCCTCAATACAAGAGATAGTCAATATGATTGAAAGACTTCATTACTGATGCATGAAGGGTGAGAGATGAAGTCTAATTGTTTCTGTACCTACCGAGGACAACACAATTACTAATACTTCCAAATTCAGAAAAATAACAATTTCTTATCTAACAATCCCTACCTAGATTTTGTTGACTAAATATCACCTTGCAAAAACAGAAATATAATCATCTACTATGATTAATGTATATATGTTCATTCACACTGATCCAAAATCAACAGGTATCTATTTAGAGATCTATGTTGTACTTAGGAAAGTTCATGCACTCAATATCATTTGCAATACACAATTATTTTATTTTCAAACTCACACACAATTAACTTATGTCCACACATAAAAATATACAAGAAGACTTACCTTGGTTGGGGCGGTGGGCCCTTGCCGAACCAACAAGGTATCTCTAAAGAAATTATAGAATAGATACTTTACTCACATCCATGAATTGCAAAATCTAGCATTCGTATTCTTTCAATTAAATGAGTGAATTAGTAATTCAACATTCAATTTACAGCACAATGGTGTATATCATCTCTATTATCAATCATCTACATAGCATCCCTTTTAAAGAAGGTCATCTGTTACAATCAAAGTTTGAATATAATCAACGAATTTTTACAAAATATTAAAATTGGTGAACATAGCATATCTCAAGGAATGAACTTCATCCTCATGACACAAAGTGCATGAGTGATGAAGTCTAACGTGGTCTTCAAACAAACCAAGGATGCTTCGAGTCAATCAATTTCTTGGAGCCACTGCCAATGTACTCATAAAAAACATCAATCATGTAGAAGCGGGTTTAGTACCGGACTAACATAGTAACAAATCTTGGTACTGGATCAATGTAGAGTTGGTATCGGAATAGGTAGAGTATCAGAATAGAATAGTTGAAATGTTGCAGTACCGGACCAGCGGAAGTATCAGACGAATCCCGAAGATGAGTATCGGATGAGGTAAAGCCTTCTCATGAAAGTTGCTTAAAGTAATCAAAGTAATTAGAAGCATAAACAACAATCATTTAGTCCCAATTAATTAAGAAATCAAGAAAATCATTTTTTTAACATGGGCTACCTCATTATGCATATGAATAAGGTCACAAGGTAGGTTTGTGGAAGAAATAGACAAAATATGCATATGTCAGTGGTAAAATTGACCAAGATAGAAGATAATATAAGGTAATAGGTGCGTCAAAACAGAGACCCAACATACTCGATTCCTTTGGGACTTTTGGACTAGCTCGTGGAGGATGATGGACACCAAATTGAAGAGCAACATTGCTTTCCATCCACAGACTGGCGGACAAAAATCGGTGGTAAAGAAAACAGTGGTACTTTTTCTTCGAGGCTACTGCAGCAAGCATCCCAAATTATGGGATGAGCAGATACCATATGTACAACATGCTTACAACCAAGATTTACATTCATCCACTCAGAGTTCACCTTTTGATACATGTTTTGGGTACCTGAAAAAGGTTCGTTTGGACTTGATGTATGGGAGTGATGTTGATGTGAATGAAGAAAGAACATAGGACAAAGCCCACAAGTTCATCCAAAGGATCCAGAAGATACACCAGACAGTCAGGGAACAGTTGGAGAAAATTCAAGCATAGTATAAGGCTTGGCATGACAAGCATAGGGTTGATCACCAGTTGCAGGTTGGATACCGAGTATGGATTCACATCAACAGGGAGAGATTGAAAGATGAAGGCAAGAAACTCAAGCCCATTCATTATGGACCCTTCACTATCTTGGAGAAAAGTGGAACCAATGATTTTCATATGGATCTTCCACCTTACATGCAGATTTAGTTAGTTGTGAACATTGAGAACTTGAAACTTTTTTAGCCTCCCATGATCATGGATCAAGATGAGGAAGCTTCAATACCTTTAGTTGATGAGTTTGCACCTAATTACTTGGATGAGTTATAGGAAGATATCATCCTGGACAGGAGTGCAAGGACTTCACACAGGTGTGATGTTGATTATCTTCAAGTAGGCTCGAAACGCACACATCCAAGAAAGGAAAAATGGATAGAGAAGGACAAAGTGATGGGACTCTTCCCTCACTTACCTGTTTATTGATGAAATCTTTTGGTGGTACAAAAATCTCTCAGTGGGAAGGCGTGATACAAAAAGAATCCAAAGAAGGCTAAGAACAACTCAGAACTCTCAGAGGCAAATCAGGACACTCAGAATGGCTTCAGCAGGCAGAGAAAGAGAAAAAATTCAAAGTTCCCAAAACTCAGTTAAAATGGAATTATCGCGAAGAGCACGTCACAATATTTCTAACGACGCAAATAGGTTGTCAAACGAAGTTACAGATTGAAATTTATTCCCGGTCAAATTTGGTCAACTTAGCTTAGTCAGCAAGGGACGAGTCAACATCCGTACTATTGACGTCATCATCTGTAAAATACACATGGAAGGAGCAGTAAGGTGACACGTGGCATGTTGACGTCATCATGATGATCTAGCAACACTAGAGGCTACCACGTGTCACCTGATTTTGGCATTTTCAGACTGATTTGTGGACCAATCAGATCATGCCACGTGGCAGTCTGTGCAGTCTGTATGACTAACATGGCGTGATGAATTGGAAGGTGGAAGCATGGACCAGTGAGAGGGAACCATGCGGCCCAATCATAGGCTTCCACGTGGCAGGCGGGAAATGCCCAAGGATAGCCCGTGAACAAAAAATTGGAAAAAAATGGTTGGCAGGTTTGCCAAATCCGGCGGACCACACCAACCCTAGCCACAATTATATCGTTTGGATATGATTCTAGAGACACCACTAAACTTGGTAGAATGGTCACATTATATATATATACCATATAACAAATACAAAGGAAAAAGAGGAGTCTGCGGAGTTTGAACCTGGGACCTCCTCCCACAACAACGCCTTAACATATCAACCCTAACCAGCAGGTCGTGGATTCCACATTGTAAACAATGCCTAAATCATTTCCTAAATGATGCATCCGCCCAGTCACAAGGGGAGCCGCGTGGACCATAAGACCATTATGGCATGCATTTCTATGCAAGTACAGTCATAATTGTAGGTTACAGGCGACACAAAAATCGAGACTAAATTCTTCTTGGGCCTGGGAGTGCTAGAGTCAAATCGAGGCATGGAGACAGTCATTTTTGGGTAATTCGATGTCACGAATTCAGTGGTGTTGTTTTTTTTTTTTGATCTGAGCATTATTTTTGCAGCTTGATTTCAGAATGAGGTATACTTATGTATTTTTCCAAATTATTTTGTTGAGTTAATGAAAGAGCCTACCCATTTGAGAGAAGGACCCAGAGACATAGTCCACTAGGGATGAACTTTGTTATCAAGTTTTTGTGTTCAGGTATGATTCTTATGTCTCTTCATTTTTTATCTTTTCCTTCTTTAATGGTGTCCTTTAATTTATGCTCATTTAATGCAATTCTTTATAAGTCACGATGAAAATATCTTGGATCACTAGGTCCCAAAAGGTGTTTTGGAAACCATTAGGAAACTTTGATACAAGTTTATCTAGTTTGGAGACCAAAAAAAGAAAGGATGGGTACTACTACTAGCCTCTTGGAAAGAGATGGCATTACCAAATTCCATTGGTGATGGGGTCTCAAAAATCCCTCTCTTTTCAAAGGATCTTCCTGTAAAGAAATATTTGGAGACTAATGCAAGCAACAAGATTATGGGTTCAAGTGGTAAGAGATATGTATATAACCCCTAATAAAGTGCGGGATTGGATCAAAAATCCCAACTAATATCAAAATAATGCCATAATAATTTGGAAGGGTGTTATCTATAGTTTTTATCTAGTTGAAAACAACTTGATATCGAAAATTGCAAAAAGGGGATAAATTGCAAATTGGTCTCGACCCATGGGTAGCGAGAAAAGGTATGCATAGGCTTCCCTTTCACATGATTAATAAGTTGTTATCACATAAACTTGTCAAGACCGTACGGGTTTGTGGTTTCTGCCTAACCAGTCATTCAAGTGGTCAACACAGGTCGCAGTCATGAGCACCAAGCACAACACTTGAAGTGGTCTAATATAAAATCAAATCAAACGAGCATATCAATTTCCAATGGTGGAGATCCATCAGGGTGATCGAATCAAAGACCAATGGGTGATTAGGACCACACAATTGCATGAAGAATAGCATCGGGAAGAGTTGTAAAATCACGACATCATCCTAGTCATTGACCTCGGGAGGACACGTGGTGCGCGATTTCGCGAGGCAAAAAGGTCAAAGAGCAGAGTCATCAGAACTCGCAAAATGCGAAGCCCCGAAGTGATCTATGTTGTCCAACTAGAAGAACACGTGGCATAGGATTAGCATTTCATGGTTTCGTGAGATGGAGCAGTCAGAGAGTAGATTCATTAGAACTCGTGAAACGTGAAACCCCGAATTGATCTATGCCATTAAACTAGAAGAACATGTGGTGCAGGATTAGCATTTCATGGTTTCGTGAGATGGAGCGGTCAGAGAGCAGAGTCTTTAGAACTCGTGAAATGTGAAACAACAAAAAGATCACAGTTGTTAATCAAAGAGAGCTTTGAACCGTCGAAACCCACGTCTAGGCACGTAGGTGAAGATCAAATCTGGGTCATCCATTGCAAGGGGGTGCATGGCGCTCGATCCGAGAGTCACGATTTCACGATTCAGAGGTTTGAGCATGGAGCACCTCGTGAACTCGCGAAACACAAAATAACGAAGCGCTTGAAGGTTGGGCCCACGATCACAACTCGCAGTCACATGGAAGGTAGGGCCAAAGGAAAAGTAAGCACCTAAGCGAGTGACAGGCGACTGAGGGAGTTCGAGGAAGAAATCGTGGTCGTCAAATTCAAAGAAATTTCAGTCGTTGATCCATACGAACCGTCACACGGTTTTGGGTATCGGGACATCATGAATCAAGAGGGGTGAGGACTCCTGAAATGCTAAATCCTGATATTTCATATGAAAAAGCACGAGGTCATGGCCCAAGGTCGTGTGGGGCGATGAAGTGGAGTTGTGCAAAAGACCACATCGCCCAAGTTGGTCGTAGAGAAAGATCCGCGCGACCTTGAGGCGCCAACATTTACTCAAAGGAATTATGGACTCTACCTGGAACATTCATGGATGTCAGATTCTGTCACAGTCTTGAGGAAGGTAGTTAATGAAAATGGGGAAGGTGGTTGAAACCTCGTTTCACGACATAAATGGAAAGCATGGAAGATCTGGCCCTGAGGGCAAACTGTTAGTCGAAATTTTTGTGTCATAGATTTTCTTATAAATTCCATACTGTCTGAGTTTGCATTTGATAGAGGAAAACATGTGCGGCCTGACAGGATAAGATGTAGTCACCAAGCCTTAAATGCGGTGACCAGAGCACGCTTATGTAGGGAGCAAGTTGCTTTGAGTATATATACTTAGTTTTTATATTTTGTAAAGGTCGATGGTAGATCAAAGCTCCCGTATTGTAAAGTTTTAAGTGAAGCTTCTCGTTCTTTGGTTATGCATTGTAGTCTAATATTTCTTGTTTAATGACAGATAGATTTCTTGCTCCATCGTGTTTCCTTCTGATACTGAAAGAGTTCATGATTGAGTAATTCACATGAATTGTTGTGACTGTATTATGATGAGTGTTCGATTATAGTGTTGTTATAAATTCTTTCAGCTTCCTTGAGATTTGAATTCAAGACGATCTTGTGTTTAAGTTTTTCCTCTTTGTGCTGCTAGGAGACCTGATGTCTGTGGAAGACCTCTACACTCCCCTCACCAATGTCTTCCATCTACTCACCCTTACTCCATCTTACTGACTAAAGTTAGATAAACACCTCACCTGCTTGTGCATATCCGCCCAGTTTTCTGAGTTAGAGCGATATAATCCTGAGTCTACGTCCATTAGACCCCTTTAAAATTTAACCATTGTGACATATAAACGGATGGGTATCAGGCTTACCTCTGCCGCAATCCATAGGTGACTTATGGTGCTAATATTTATGGAATCATTTTCGAGGACGAATTGAAGATTTCCACTGGGTAGAACGACAACGAACTTCTGATTTTGAAGGTGCATCAAATATCCGAACCTTTTAAGATTGCGCTTGCACCTGGCAAATCCACTGAGATGACTCCACTGTCTCGGGTCCACTGTTTCAGTGAAACTACTTCCAGCTACACCTCGTAGCCCCTGGGAGAACACAATGATCAAATCTGATCTTTGAAGGTGAATAAAGACCAAACACACTCTGACTACATATATTTCACCTGGCGACTCCATGATTAAAGGATCGAATGGCGACTCCACTGGCCCGAAATGGAAAAAATCCTGGCTCAAAGATTTGATCCTTTTAATTTTTCTGATGTTCCTGGTTTTCCCAATGTTGTTCCTACTCCAAACGAGTGGGTTGATTATTTTCCCATATTTAAAGAGCGCAAAGAGGACAACCCTGCTCAACATCTCTGTGATTTTCATGAACTCATGCATCAGTTGGAGATACATCATGAGGATGTGTTACTGAATATGTTCATGTTCTCATTAGCAAGAGATGTTAAAGAGTGGTATCACTCCTTACACCCTGCTAGCATCTCCTCCTTGGAGTAGTTTCATGTAGCTTTCCATAGACGTTGTCAAAAGTTTTATTCCTCTGAGTTTATTTTTCATAACTGTTGTGAGGAATATAAAGACTATTTTCCAGATATGGTTGTTTCTTATGAAAGCTACGAGGATGAGGGATATACCTCAGAGGAGTTGATGGAGTTGGTAGACTCCCTTTATGCCGAAGTAGAGAGGTTGAAATATAAGGATAGAGTAGAGGATATCTCTATCCCTGAAATAGAGGTTTTGAGCAGCCTTTCTTGTGAGGAATCAATTGTTGCAGAAACTGACCCAGGGAAACCAACAGATGATGAATATCCCAACAAAAATGTAAAAGAGAAGATCTTTTCCTTAATTCCTGAATGGGATGACTATCTTCCGAGATTCAGAGGAGGAAAGCATGACAACCCTGGTAAGCACTTATTTCAATTTCATATATGCATGCTTGAGCATGGCTTCTGTCACGAGGATATCTTGATCCAGATATTCAAATTTTCTTTAGAAGAAGATGCTTGTGAATGGAGTAAATCTCTCCCTGTTGCTAATATCCATTCTTTGAAGGATTTTCACGATGCTTTTAATTTACATTATGAGAAGATTTGCCCATCTCATCTTATTTTGGATGACTGTTGTAAGAAGTTTGTATTTTGCATCCAACAAATGATAGAGTCTTCCTCGTGTGATCAGTTTGGTGAAGACCTGATTGAGAGGGAAAGCGAGGATAAAGGTGAGTATTTTGCGAAAGAAAATGAAAAGTTTTTTGTCTCTATTTCCCAAGAAGAAGGCCTTCTAGGTGTGATGGATAATAGCACTGATGATTACATAGTAGTGGATGCATCATGTTCTGCCCCTTATACACTTATTGTCTCGTTTTTAGAAGAAAATATGGTTGTAGAGGAGGATTCTTCCTGTTTCCTTCAAGAGGTTTCCCATGATATTTTTTCACCTAGGATTGAAGAGGAAAATTATGTGTATGAAAATCCAGAAACAACAGTTATTGTTGTCCCTGAAATGGATTTTTTAACAGTTGTATTCTGGGTGGAATTATTGTTTTTGGGGTTGATCATAGATATGAAGGGAAGCCCATTTTTTATGAATATTCTAGTGATGATGAGCAGCAAGATTATCCTACATTAGATCACTATGAATACACTAAGCAACATGATAAAGCGGAGGAGTCGTCCATTGATATACATGAGGAGATTTTTTGTCATCAACTAGCAGACGTTATCAGAATAGACAAAGAAGAAGTGGATCAGTAGCCTACATCATCCCTTCACTCACCTGTGGTCACCAGAGACATCCAACCATATGTGAGTAGTTGTGAAGCAGAGTAGGTTTTTTGTTACCCATTTTCTGGGTTTCCTCAGTTATTCCATGAACCTGTAAGGGAGTACATGGAGTTTCATTCCCTTCATTTATCAGAGCCTCCCAGCTTTATATTGTCTTCAACACTATAAGTAGGTCTGAAAGATGTAATCTTTTTTCTGACACGATTGCATCATCTATTACCGCTCACTGACGAAGTCAGTGAATTTCTAGTTGGGAAGCTACTTGACTGGTTCTGGTGGAAGTTTTCTTTCACCTATCATTATGTAAAAAATAATTATTTTAGGACTGTATATAAATAAGCTCCTTGGAGCATGTGTGTTTATTTTTGTTTTCACTTATTGGCATGTATTTTCGGCAGTGTGTTTTGAGCTCGACTCCATAGCCCAATAGAAGGCACTGAAGCTGTAGAAGGAGTTCTTAGAACCTCGTAGGGAGGACTCTATCCCCCATGGAGCCTAAAGTTATCACATAAAGTTTTCAAGACCGTAGGGGTTTGTGGTTTCTACCTAACCAGTCATTCAAGTGGTCAAAATAGGCCACAGTCGTGAGCACCAAGAACAACACTTGAAGCGATCTGATATAAAATCAAATCAAGTGAGCAAATAAATTTCCAACAAAGGAGGTCCATCAAGGTGATCGAATCGACACTGCGAAAGGAGTTCTTAGAGCCTCGTAGGGAGGACTCTATCCCCCATGGAGCCTAATGTTATCACATAAACTTGTCAAGACCGTAGGGGTTTGTGGTTTCTGTCTAACCAGTCATTCAAGTGGTCAAAACAGGCTACAGTTGTGAGCACCAAGCACAACACTTGAAGCGATCTGATATAAAATCAAATCAAGCGAGCATATCAATTTCCAATGAAGGAGATCCATCATGGTGATCGAATCGACAACCATCGGGTGATCAAGACCACACAATTGCACGAAGAATAGCACCGAGCAGAGTTGCGAAATCGTGATGTCATCCTAGCCATTGATCCCGGGGGGACACGTGGTGCGTGATCAACATAGTCATGATTTCACGAGGTAGAAAGGTCAAAGAGCAGAGTCATCAAAACTCGTGAAATACGAAGCCCTGAAGTGATTTGCGTCGTCCAACTAGAAGAACACATGGTGCAATATTAGCATTTTGTGGTTTCGCGAGATGGAGTGGTCAGAGAGAAGAGTCATTAGAACTCACGAAATGTGAATCCCCAAAGTGATATGTGTCATCCAACAAGAAGAACGCATGGTGCAGAATTAACATTTCGTGGTTTCGCGAGATGGAGTGGTCAGAGAGCAGAGTCATTAGAACTCATGAAATGAGAAACAGTGAAAATATAGTAGTCGTTAATCAAAGAGATATTTGGATCGTCGAAATACACATCTAGGTGCATAGGTGAAGATCAAATCTAGGCCATCCATTGCAAGGGGGTGTGTGGCGCTCGATCTAAGAGTCGCAATTTCGCGATTCAGAGGTTTGATCATGGAGCACCTCATGAACTTGCGAAACGTGAAATCGCGACGTGCTTGAAGGTTCGGCCCACGGTCACAGCCCGCGGTCACATGGAAGGTGGGGCCAAAAGAAAAGTAAGCACCTGACCGAGTGAGAGGAGACTGAGGGAGTTCAAGGAAGGATCGTGGCCGTCGAATTCAAAAAAAAATTGGTCGTTGATCCATACGGACTGTCTCACAGTTTCGGGCATTGAGACATTGTGAATCAAGAGGGGCGAGGACTCTTGGAATGATAAATCCCAATATTTCATATGAAAAAGAGTGAGGTCATGGCCCAAGGTTGCGTGGGGCGATGAAGTGGAGCTATGAAAAATACCAAAGCGCCCGATTTGGTTGCAGAGAAATATTCGCGTGGCCTCGAGGCGTCAAAATTGACTCAAAGGAATTATGGACTCTGCCTGGAACATTCATGGATGTTAGATTTTGTCCCAGTCTTAATGAAGGTAGTTAATGAAAATGGGGAAGGTGGTTGAAACCTCGTTTCACCACATAAATGGAAAGCATGGAGTATCTGGCCTTGGGGGCAGACTGTCAATCGAAAGTTCCCTGTCATGGATTTTCTTGTAAATCCCATACTGTTTGAGTTTGCGTCTAACAGAGGAAAGCATGTGCAGCCTAATAGGATAAGATGTAGTCACCAAGACTTAAATGCAGTGACCAGAGCGCACTTCTGTAGGGAGCAATTTTCTTTGAGTATATATACTTAGTTTTTATATTTTGTAAAGGTCGATGGTAGAGAAAACCTCCCATATTGTAAAGTTTTAAGTGAAGCTTTTGGTTCTTTGGTTATGCATTGTAGTATGAGATTTCTTGTTTAATGATAGTTAGCTTTCTTGCTCCATCATGTTTCCTTCCGATACTGAAATAGTTCATGATTGACTGATTCACATGAATTGTTGTGACTGTATTATGATGAGTGTTCGATTATAGTGTTGTTATAACTTCTTTCAACTTCCTTGAGATTTGAATTCAAGACGATCTTGTGTTTAAGTTTTTCCTCTTTGGGCTACTAGGAGACCTGATGTCTGCGACAGACCTCTACAGTTCCCTCACCAATGTCTTCCATCTACTCACCCTTACTCTAACTTACTAACTGAAGTTAGATCAAGACCTGACCTGCTTGTGCATATCTGCCCAGTTGTCTGAGTTAGAGAGATATAATCCCGAGTCTGCGTCCATTAGACCCCTTTAAAATTTAACCATTGTGACATATAAATTGATGGGTATCAAGATTACCTCTGCCACAATCTAGAGTTGACTTTTGGTGCTAACATAAGTTATGGAATATATGTTCGCTAGTTTGAAACAACAATGGTTATCATGGGAAGAAATTGGCTTGGAGGAAGAGCATGCATAAGAATGAAAAATATACACATATCTCCATATAGGTATCAATTTTAGGCTTAATGAAGAAGATGATCAATTTATCTAGTAATTGAATCTAGTTGGATCATATGTTCCTAGAATAGGATATAAAGAAATAGCTAAAGAAGGAAGAGAAGACCAATAGGTTTGGCGATGGAAAATTATATGAAAATTAAAATTATGAACTAAAAATAAGATCTTAACGTGGCTGAGATTACATGAAAAGGCTCCCACATGGGATGTTCTTCATAAGAAGAATTTTATAGGGCTGGTGATCGAGATTTAGGAGTAGAACAAACTAATTAATAGACTAAATACAATAAACACAGAGATATGGAGAATAACATAAATATGCAATGAACAATATCTTCTATTAAATAATGAAATAGTTTGAAACTGTAAAACTGCAGAACTGAAAACTTGCTCGAATGGTGGTAGCTATCTCTGACAAGAGATGTGGCTGCTACATGCATCCATATGAGCATAATGGATTACAATGAGGCTCCATAGGCATTTTCGATATTACTCATGAATTCCAAAACCCTAGACATCCAAAAACCTAACCCTAGAGGGTGAAATGCCAAAAGTCATGTGAGCCCTATAGGTAAGTTGATGTAATTTGGTACCTCAACTTCCTAGGGCCGTAACTTTTGCATACTGGTGCAGCCCCCCTCCCTCAGGGTTTGGTGACCTCCCGGTCATTGGATCGTTCAATTTCCTTGAGCTGGAATAGCTCCCTGGTCCCTGCTAGAACCTCTATTAAGCAAATCCATAGGTTCTTTGATGGAAATATGCCTGCGTGACTAAGCACCAAGTCTGAGCCTTTACTCCACATGACCACAGACTGTGACCACTTGCCTACACAAAAGGCGTGTTGAAATCTCACGTATCGGGACTTTGCAAATGAGCCACCTCAATTATCCTGATAGTTAATTCCTGATGTTGGCTGAGCGCTGGTTAGCTCCCCTTGAATCCTTCCCCACGTGACCACCACCTGTGACCACCCGCTGAGCCCCAAAAGGACTCATCGCATTTCACAGCCTCGGGACTTCCACATATGAGTCCACTCTGAATCTCAAATCCCTGAGTCCCAAAACGGACCAATGTTCCTTAAATCTCTCTTTGGTCTTTGTCCAAGTGACCCTTCTATATGACCCGGGTTATTTCTCCGAGCATTTCGAGACTTCACGTTTCATGAGATTGAAGCTCAACCCGAACGCTTAGCTTTTGAAAACTCAATCCCCAAACCTCTGATATTTCCTTTTTCCTAGATCAGCGATCATGGTTCTCTCGTATGATATGACAGTTCAGATCATGTAACGAGTTCATGTTTCACGAGTTCTCATGACTATCCCCTTTGAATTCCCCGGTCTGAAAGTCAACGAAATGATGATCGCTTACCACCTGTCCTCCTGACAATGGATGACCTTGATGATTTCGGGACTTCGTAACTTTGCTAGTTGGCTCTCCTCATGTGCACTCTAAAGGACTAAACCTCATGCACTTCCTCCGGATCCAATGAATGTTGATCCTATGCGCTCAGGTCTGACGGTCCAGGTATGATCTCCTCCTATGCTCACTTCTCGTTATCTGGATGTGAGTTCCAATGACCGATATCTTCCTTCTGCTCGATTCAACAACAATTGTGCTCCTCCTTCTGAGCTTTGGCACCTTTCTTCCCAAACTTGGAATATTTCGATGCTTAAAAGGTCTCAACCTTTGCTTCCTCTATGAGCCCTGTTCCTTTCGGTCTCGTCTGCATTTTGGGAATGCTATCCCTCTTGAAATTTGACAAAAAAACTCGACGTCGGCCCTGGCATGTGCTTGTGCTCTACGTGAAACTTGCACTGTCTCTCCTGAGATTCTCAACTTGGAATAGTCAACTCTTCGCACATTGCTTGTGATATCTTTCCTGAGCTTATGAACTTAAAACAAGTTATCTTTGTGTTCACTCTTTGTGCTATTCCTTCTGAGACTTTATCTCCTCGAAGATTTCGATCTCCCATGCACTCCTTGCGTTCTTTGGATTTCATTAAACTCAAATCTGAAGTATTTCCTTGAAAGGAAAATTCTTCTTGCCCTGTAGGCGTTCTCCTTGCTCGTTGCACTCCTTGGCAGAGCTTCTCTTGACAAAGTGTTCAGTAACTTTGTTTCTCCAAAATTCGACACAGAGTTCTTTTGTGCACACTTGCACTGGCTCAATGCCCACCTGGAAGATCTCTATAGAGTTCTTAGTAACTCTGTAAGTGTATTCCTCCGACACTTCTCTTGTCTCTGAACTCGAAATAGAGTTCCTCTGGTGCACTCTTTTCACTTGTTTGATGCCCACCTAGCATAGCTCTACAGAACCTTTAGTAGTTCTGTTATGTGATTCCTCTACACAATCTTTCCTCCAGAGTGTTCAATAACTCTGAGGCTCCTCCTTTAGTCTTTGAATCTATTTGGGTGTGCCCGCCTAGCACGTTTTTCTCTGAACTCGACAGAGAGATTCAGATGCACACTCCTTGCACTGGCTATAGAACTTCCAACATTCTGTTGTGCACTCCTCGCACGGCCTAATGAACGCAAAATGATATTACACAACTCAATCAAATATAGATAAATATATTTTTCTACTATAAATGAAATCTATCATACATCTACAACATGCATTCATGAAACATAAATACATGAACAACAATATGCAAGAAAAATTGTTTTTCTATTATCTTTGTGTATCTATACAGATGATTACAAAAACTAGACTGCTCAAAGTCTCATTTATCTCAAGCTCTCTCCCTCAGAACTTCTAAAACCTCCTTAGGCCTCTCTACCCAGACCTCTCTCTCTCAAGTCTCTGGTTCCTTAATAATGAAATTTGAAACAAGATCTCATGAAAAAGGAGGGGCTCTGCGAGCTCGTCCTCTCTCCCCTAACCTCATCTATTACATTGATTTTTTTTTTAAAGTTTACCCACATCTGACTATGATCTAGGCCCGTTACAAGAAACCATTTAAGGCGACTCTGCCAACTACCTGTACAAAGGCATATATTGGCATTAAAATCCTTACAACGCAAACCCTCATGGGATCTGATTTCATATTTAAAAATGTGAGAGGTTCAATGCGTCTCTTTCTCTTGAAATGCATGCTGATATGTTGGAATGTTGGTGTGTTGCTGAGGTGGCGCGATGCTCTTGCATCACATACAACCTTTTTTTAGGTATGTGATAACCCATTGGAAAGGTCTTTCAGAGAGCTACACATTCTGCCATCAAACTTTGACTCTTTCTACAGGTTGATTGTGGCGAGCCCAAAAAACAATGTTTAGGGCCCCAAAATGGACCCAAAAGTACAAAACATGTGCTGACATGAAAACATACAAAATAAGCTAGTTGGATTAGGCGAGAGGTCACCCATATCAACCTAGAGGATGTGCGGGGATTTAGACAGCCCTATAAGTGTAGAACCCACAATTACAAAGCAGTACAAAAGAACGTGTTGAACAAAAACAGACACGAGGAGCCACTTAGAATAGGTGGGTGGCCACCAATATCCACCTGGATCAATCCTCCCCCCTTAGGAAGAAATGGTATCCATTGCATTGAGTTCCCCCATGAGGTGAGGAAACTTATGTTGGATTTGGCACTGAGTGAGTCACTTTCCTTGGTGTAGGAGTTTCCCTACCTTGACAACCTGATAAAGTTGGATCCGCTGTTGGCGAGTGCCCTTGACCTGTGTGTTCACGATATGATCAGTGGATGCTTGTTCCATGTAGTTAGGGTTGAGATATTTTGTTGTCATCTGTTCTGCGATCTCAGAAGTGTCCAATAATGGTGGAAAATATGGCCAAAGGAGGTCCACATTGAATAATGAATGCAGACCAAGGAAGGGTGGAGTGTTGAGCTCAAAAGAATTACTACCCACAGTCTTGGTGATAGTGTAAGGCCCATAACGAAGTGGGAGAAGCCTCCAATGGGGCGCAGTGAGACGCTCCTTCTGCAAATGTAACCAAACTTATTTTCCAACCTAAAACTAGTGTGGTACCCTGTGTTGATCATGGCGCTGCTTGTACTTAGCATTGGATTTCTGCAAAATCTCTTGGACCTGTTGGTGGATGTGCTGAATCTGCTCAATGAATTTGGTGGCTTTGTCGATCGCAGACTGATTAGGGGAAGAGTATGTTTGTACGATGGAAATAGGGTGTGCAACATCAATGGGTCCTAAGGGTTGGAATCCCAGACCCACCTGAAATGAGCTATGGTTGGTGGAATTATGGAGAGCCTTGTTGTAACTATGTTGGACATAGGTGAGACTCTCATCCCATGTATGTGGATGCTTATAATTTTACATGCGCATGATGTGCACAATCATCTGATTGACAACCTCTATTTGGCCATCGATTTGGGGGTGGAAAGTAGTGGATTTTGTGAGCTTGGTGTCCAAAAGAGACCAGAGACTCGACCAAAAGGTGCTAAGGAACCTGTTGTCTCGGTCAGAGATGATGGTCTGTGGTATCCCAAAGTGGATCCACACTCGTTCAAAGAAGATCTTGGCAGTATCTTTCGCTGTGACATTCTTCTTACAAGCTACGAGGATGGGCATCTTCGAAAACTGATCAGCGACCACAAACACGTAGCCATTTCCTTGCTTGGGGGATGACAAGATAGACATGTAATCCATTGAGATGGATTTTTACGGCTTCTCATGAATAGGAAGAGGGGTATATAAGAATTTCTTATTGATGGATAGCTGGGAAAAGGCACAAGCATTGCAAGATCTGATATACTTGTTGATGTTATGTCGATGTTTTGGTCAATAAAAATATTTTTGAAGAATGGCCACAATTTTCTCTACACCAAAATGTCTTGCCACCCGACTATAGTGGTCTTCCCAAATAAACTTTGCACGCTTGCTTGTAGGACCACAGAGATGGCCCAGGTGGCATAAGAGTCCATCCTGAATGTGAAAATAAGTGACATCTATGCCTGTACCCAAGAGCTGATATGTGGTGGCAAAGTTTGGATCTTGCTGATAAAGTTGGGGCCACTCAGAGCCTTCATGTCCACAGGAATGGAGCACTGTGGTGAGTTCCGCCACAGGGGAGCCACTGAGGCAGTCAGCGACACAATTGGAGATACATGTATTATACTTGATGTTGAATTGAAACTGTTGCAGGTAGGTGCACCACTTCTAATGGCGATCGTTCTGCAATTTCCCCTGTGTCTATATGAACTGCAGAGGCTTGTGATCAGTGTGTATGATCGTCTCTTTCCCTAGAATGTAATTTTTCCATTGACGACAAGCTTGTACAATGGAATACATTTCCTTGTCATAGGTGGGGTATTTCTGGACAGTATTGAAGAGTGTCTCACTATGGTATGCCACTAGATGCCCTTGTTGAGTGTGAACTACGCCCACAACATAGTCAAATGCATCACTCTTAATCTTGAATGGTTGTTTTAGATCGAGAAAGGAGAGTACCGGAGATGAGCACAAGCGATGCTTCAGATCATCGAATTCCCATTGCTCCTCCTTTCCCCACACGAACTTGTCCCTACCACCACCCTTGGTCACTTGGATGAGGGCCCATGCAATATGGGAGAATCCCAACATGAACCGTCAATAGAAGTTGGCTATCCCTAGAAATTTATGAATCTCGGTCAGTGTGGTCGAGGCTAGCTAGTCATGGATGAATTGGATCTTAGCTCGATCAACATGTACCCCATGCTCATCAACAATGTAGCCCAAGTATTGGACCATGTTCATGTGAAAAGAGCATTTTTCCAAGTTGGAATACAGCTTATGCTACTGCAGAGTGCTCAAAACCTGTTGAATATGCCGCATGTGCTCTTCCCATGTTTTGTTGAAGATGAGGATGTCATCCAAATATACCACCATAAAGGAGTTGGTGAAGGGTCTCAATACATCATCCATGAACCTCATGAAAGTGGTTGGTGCATTTGTTAAGCCAAAGGGCATGACTATCCATTCGTAGAGAACTTCTTTAGACTTGAAGGTTTTCTTCCATACATCAGTTGGTTCGATGGGAACCTGGTGGTAGCCAGACTTTAGGTCAATATTTCTGAAGAAATTTTCCCCCTTGAGTTGGTCAATAAGTTCATCAATCCTAGGAATGGGGTAGCATTTCTTGACTGTGATTTAGTTTAAGGCTCTGTAATCAATGCAGAGTCACCAAGTCCCGTCCTTCTTCTACACCAGTACAATCGGGCTTCTGAAAGCGGAGGAGTCGGGTCTGATGTGCCCCTTTTGAGGAAGCTCTTGGATCTGATGTCTGATTTCGTCATTCTCCATCAGCGAGTGTCGATAGATTGGTCCATTATGTATAGGTGTGTCGGGGGTCAAATCAATTGGATGATTGACTTGGAAGTGTGTCGATACCCCTGTAGGTGAGGAGAATATGTCTCTGTATTCTTCCATGAACCCATCCACTTTCTTCTATTGCAAACAGAGGCGTTGTGTAGATGCCACAAATGTGGAGGTGACCTTTTGCTTATTGTGAGCATGAATGAAAAAGAAGATGAACTTCCTGGTCTCTGAAATGACCTTACTGCATTTCTTAGCAGATATTAAAGACAAATCAGTAGGCGACGCTACCACTAGGATCTTGTACAATTGTCTACCCATAGTAATAATAACACTATGGGGTATAGACTCATAAACAACATGACTCTTCCACAAATATGGTTGTCATAAAATAACATCACAAACTTCAAGGGGAGAAATATCACAGAGTACCTCCTCATCTTTGAAAGGATTGATGTCGTAGGGCATACAACACTATTGGATGACACAGAGATCTCTTCCTTGGTGAAGCTAGCCAATGGTGTAGTGTTGCGGGTGCGGTGTCATTGGGAAGTCCAACCACTTGATGACCTTTGTTGAAATCAGGTTCTTTTGACTATCGTTGTCGACAATGAAATGAATCGGAGCCCCCTTGACCCACATCTGTGAGTGAAATAGGTGTTCCCCTTCCTCTGGTTCTTCTGGTTCATTCGACCAAACTTTGGTGGTAGTGACTAATCCAAGCGGATATTGGTGGCTACCCACCTATTCCAACTGGCTCCTCATGTCCATTTTTGTTCAACATGCTCTTTTGTACTACTTTGTAATTGTGGGTTCTACACTTCTAGGGCTGTATGAATCCCCAGACATCATCCAGGTGGATATGGGTGGCCTCTGTCCTAATCCAACTAGCTCATTTTGGGTCCCTAAACATTGCTTTTTTGTCTCGCCATAATCAAACTGTAGATAGAGTCATATTTTAATGTTGGAATGTGTATTTCTTTGAAAGACCTTTCCAACAGGCTATCATGCACCTAAAACAGAGGTCATATGCAAAAGTTACGACCTTAGGAATTTCAGGTACCAAATTACACCAACTTACCTATAGGGCCCACAAGACTTTTGGCATTTCACCTTCTATGGTTAGGTTTTTGGATGTATAGGGTTTTGGAATTCATGAGTAATATCAAAAATGCCCATGGAGCCTCATTGTAATCCATTCTTCTCAAACGGATGCGCATAGCAACCACATCTCTTCTCATATATAGCTACCACCATTCGAGCAAGTTTTCAGTTCTAAAGTTTTACAGTTTCAGCCTATTTCATATTTTAATAGAAGATATTGTTCACTGGATATTTATTTTATTCTCCATATCTCTATGTTTATTGTATTCAGTCTATTAAACAATTCATTCCACTCCTAATTTTGGATCAATGGTATCAAAGCAGTCTACTCTTCATTTATTTTTCTTCGTGCATGTCCCCGACAAGATCTGGGTACAAGAAGTTAGGACTCAAACCAATCGAGCCATTACCAGAACGATCGCGCCTAGCCCGAAAAAAACCCATGTGGGACGAAAATAAATATGATGGAGCAACAGATCCTATTAAAATTTTTCTCAAGGAATATCTCGCACGACAAAGGAATGAAATGATGGACAACTTCGCACAGATCCTTCGACGGATTCCCACAGGAGAAGCATCTTCATCAAGTGGCCATGCAACCCCCTTTAAGGTACAAGTAAATTTTGATAATCCATTATTTGAAGGATGAATAGATGTGGAGGTTGTGGATAATGGTTGAATCTACTCGAAAATATTTTTATGTCCACAATTTTTCCGATAGGGAAAGGATCACTTTTTCACTCCTCAAGGTCATTCCCCATGTTAAAGACTGGTGGGATACTTACTCTGAGCAAAGGGCCATGGAGGAATCTACAATGTTTGTGGTGGCCCTTACATGAGATTCCTTCCAGGACGCCATTAAATAATAATACTACCCTTTTGGAATCTACGAGGACCAGTACACTAGATGGACCACCTTACGTCAAGAAAGGGACCAGACAGTACCAGATTTCACCAATATTTTCCATACCCAATGCACCAAATTGGGTATCAAATACTCTAAGCATCATCTAGTGCTCAAATATGATGGTTGTTTTCATAGATACATTCAAACAGAAATGAAGTTCCTGGACATTGCCTCTTTTGACACGGCTTATAGATACGCTATCAATATCGAGAAAAAATTTAAGTAGAAACAATGATATTTTTTATTTGCAAACCCCTCACAGCCGAAGTAGGGAAAAGGTAGCCCCAACCCACACACCAAGGGACCAATTCGAGATGGTCTCCCTTAGGACAACTATTCCAAGCCGCAACACAAGAAGGGAAATGAGAAGATGAAGAAGGACACAGGAAAATGGTGTGAGTACCATAAAATTCCTTGGCACAACACCGAAGAATGTCGCTCCAAGAAGTCCCTCATGGACAAGATGAAGGCTTCCAAGTCAGAGGATGATTTTTATTCTGAGTCAAATCCTAAAGGAGGGAAGCATATTATCGATGTTGAACCCAGTTCCACTGTTGATACCACCAAAGTCTGATCGAGCAAAACAGAAGAACCAGAGGAAGGGGAACACCTCTTTCACTCACAGATGTGGATCAAGGGAGCTCTGATTCATTTCATTGTCGACAATGGTAGTCAGAAGAACCTGATTTTAGAAGAGGTCATCAAGTGGATAGACTTGCCAACGACACCATACCCACATCCCTACACCATAAGTTGGCTTTGCCAAGGAAGAGATCTATGTGTCATCCAACAGTGTCGTCTTCCCTACGACATCAAGCCTTTCAAAGATGAGGTACTGTGTGATATTGCTCCCCTTGAAGTTTATGATGTTATTTTAGGAAAACCATATTTGTGGAAGCGTCATGCTATGTATGAGTCTAGACCTCGTAGTGTTATTATTACTTTGGGTAGACAATTGTACAGGATCCCAGAGGTAGCGTCGCCTACTGCTATTTCTCTAATCTTTGTTAAGCAATGCAGTAAGGTTATTTCATAGACCGGGAAGTTCATCTTATTTGTTATCCATGCTCACAGTAAGAAGAAGGTCACCGCCACATCTATGGCCTCTACAAAGTGCCTATCTTTGCAGCAAAATCAAGTGGACGGGATCGTGGAAGAATACAGAGACATAGTTTCCTCACCTACAGAGGTATTGACACACTGCCAAGTCAAGCATCCAATTGATCTAACCCCCGATGCATCACTACCTAATGGACCAGTCTATCGGCGCTCGCTAATGGAGAATGACAAATTCATGCATCAGATCCAAGAGATTCTTCAAAAGGGGCACATCAAACCCAACTCCTCCCCTTACAGAATCTTGATTGTACTCGTGCAGAAGAAGGATGGGACTTGGCAATTCTGCATTGATTACAGAGCCTTGAACAAAATCACAGTCAAGAACCACTACCCCATTCCCAGGATTGATGAACTTCTTGACCAACTCAAGGGGGAAAAGTTATTTGTCAAAATTGACCTAAATTTTAGCTACCACCAGGTTCCCATTGAACCAACTTATGTATGGAAGACAACCTTCAATTCTAAAGAAGGTCTCTACGAATGGCTAGCCATTCCCTTTGGCTTAACAAATGAACCAACCACTTTCATGAGGATGATGGATGATGTATTGAGACCCTTCATCAACTCCTTTATGGTGGTATATTTGGATGACATCCTCATCTTCAACAGAACGTGGGAAGAGCACATGCAACATATTCAGTAGGTTTTCACTCTGCAACAACACAAGTTGTATGCCAACTTGGAAAAATGCTCTTTTGGAATGAACAGGGTCCAATACTTGGGCTACATTGTTGATGAGCATGGGGTACATTTTGATCCAGCTAAGATCCAAGTCATCTGTGACTAGCCATCCTTGACCACACTGATTGAGCTTCAAAGCTTTCTGGGGTTAGACAGCTTCTACCGATGGTTCATGTTAGTATTCTCCCATGTTCCATGGGCCCTCAGCCAAGCGACCAAGGGTGGTGGTAGGGCAAATTTTATGTGGGGGAAGGAGCATCAATGAGCATTTGATGATCTGAAGCAACGCTTGTGCTCATCTCCGGTACTCTCCTTGCCCAATCTGCAACAACCATTCGAGATTGAGACTGATGCATCTGACTATGTTGTGGGCGCAGTTCTCACTCAGCATGGGCATCCGGTGGAATACCATAGTGAGACACTCTCTGATATTGTCCGAAAATACCCCTACTATGACAAGGAAATGTATTCCATTGTACAAGCCTCTCATCAATGGAAACATTACATTCTGGGGAAAGAGACAATCATACATACTGATCACAAGCCTCTGTAGTTCATACCGACACAGGGGAAATTGCAGAACGACCTCCATCAGAAGTGGTCCACCTACCTATAGCAGTTTCATCTCAACATCAAGTATAAGACAAGTATCTCCAATCATGTCATTGACTGCCTTAGTCGACCCCTTATGGCTGCACTCACCACTGTGCTCCATTCCTATGGACATGAAGCCTCTGAGTGTCCCCAACTTTATCAACAAGATCCAGACTTCGCCATCACATATCATCTCTTAGGTACATGCACAATTGTCACTAATTTTCACATTCAAGACAAACTCTTATGCCACCTGGGCCATCTTTGTGTTCTTACAAGCGAGCGTGAAAATCTGATTTGGGAAGCCCACTACAGTCGGGTGGCAGGACATTTTGGAATACAGAAAACTATGGTCATTCTTTAGAAACATTTTTATTGGCCAAAAATTTGACAGGACCTCAGCAAGTATATTAGATCTTGCACTGCATGTGCCATTGCAAAGCTAGCCATTACGAAGCAAGGATTTTCGTCAGATCTCAATGTATTACATGTCTGGCTTTCCATCCACCAAGCAAGGAAATGATTTCATTTTTGTGGTCATTGATCGGTTTTTGAATATGGCCATCCTCACAGCCTGTAAGAAGAATGTCACAGTGGCAAATGTTGCCAAGCGCTTCTTTGAACGAGTGTGGGTCCACTTTGAGATACCACAGGCCATCATCTCTGACCGAGACAACAGATTCCTCAACACCTTTTGGTCAAGTCTTTGGTCTCTGTTGGACAACAAGCTCAAAAAATCCACTGCTTTCCACCCCCAAACCGATGGCCAAACAAAGGTCGTAAATCGGATGATTTTGCACATCCTGTGCATGTACAATTCTAAGTATCCACGTACATGGGATGAGAGTCTCCCCTATGTCCAACACAGTTAGAACAGGGCTCTCCATAGTTCCACCATCCATAGCCCATTTTAGGTGGGTCTGGGATTCCAACCCTTGGGACCCATTGATGTTGCACTCCCTCTTGCCACCGCACAAACAGACTCTTCCCCTGATCATTCTGCAATAGAAAAATCCACCAGATTCATTGATCAGATTCAACACATCTGCCAACAGGTCCAAGAGATTTTGCAGAAATCCAATGTTAAGTACAAGCATCGCCATAATAAACACAGGGTACCACACCAGTTTCAGGTTAGTGAAAAAGTCTAGTTACATTTGTAGAAGGAGAATCTCATAGGGCCCCATCGAAATCTTCCCCCACTTCGTTATGGGCCTTACACTATCACCAAGGCTGTGGGTAGCAATTATTTTGAGCTCAACAATCCACCCTTCCTTGGTCTACATCTAGTATTCAATGTGGACCTCCTTTGACCATATTTTCCACCATTATTGGACACTTCTGAGATCACAGAACAACTGACACCAACAGAGCTCAACCCTGACTGCATGGAACAAGCATCCACTGATCAGATCGTGGACACATAGGTCAAGGGAACTCGCCAGCAGCGAATCCAACTTTATCTGGTTGTCAAGGAAGGGCAACTCCTACACCAAGGCAAGTGGCTCACCCGAGGCCAAATCCAATAGAAGTTTCCTCACCTGATGGGGGAACTCAACGCAATGGAGACCATTTCTTCCTAAGGGGGGAGGATTGATCCAAGTGGATATTGGTGGCCACCCACCTATTCCAACTGGATCCTCGTGTCCATTTTTGTTCAACATGTTCATCTGTACTACTTTTTAATTGTGGGTTCTACACTTCTGGGGTTGTCTGAAGCCCCACATATCCTTCAGGTGGATATGGGTGGCCTCTCACCCAATCCAACTGGATTATTTTATATGTTTTCATGTCCACACATATTGTTGTACTTATGGGGCCATTTTGGGGCCCTAAACGTTGTTTTTTTTTTCTTTCCATAGTCAAACTGTAGACTGAGTTAGAGTTTGATAGTGAAATGTGTAGTTCTCTGAAATACCTTTCCGATAGGCTATGGCATGCCTAAAAAGAAGTTCATATGCAAAATTTACAGCCCTAGGAAGTTGAGGTACCAAATTACACCAACTTACCTATAGGGCCCACATGACTTTTGGCATTTCACCTTCTAGGGTTAGGTTTTTGGATGTCTAGGGTTTTGGCATTCATGAGTAATATCAAAAAGACCTATGGAGCCTCATTGTAATCCATTCTTTTTAGACAGATGCGCATAGCAGCCACATCTCTTCTCAGAGATAGCTACCACCATTTGAGCAAGTTTTCAGTTCTACAGTTTTACAGTTTCATCCTATTTCATTATTTAATAGAAGATATTGTTCACTAGATATTTGTGTTATTCTCCATATCTCTATGTTTATTATATTCAGTATGTTAATTAGTTCATTCCTCTCCTAAATCTGGATCAACGACAGTGGAACTGGGTTCAACATCGATAATTTGCTTCCCTCCTTCAGGATTTGACTCAGAATCAGAATCGTCTTCTAACTCGGAAGCCTTCATCTCGACCATGAGGGATTGCTTGGAGCAGCATTCTTCGGTGTTTTGCCAAGGAATTTTATGGTACTCACACCATTTTCCCCTATCATTCTTCATCTTCTCATTTCCCTTATTGTGTTATGGCTTGGATTAGTTGTCTTGATGGCGGCCATCTCGACTTGGTCCCTTGTTGTGTGGGTTGGGGGTGCCTTTGCCCTGCTTCGACTGTGAGGGGTTTGCAGATCCAAACTCTCGCCATTTCTGCTTAAATTTCTGCTCAATCTTGACAACATATCTATAAGTCGTGCCCAAAGAGGCGATGTCCACAAACTCCATTTTTGTTTGAATGTATCTATGCAAACAGTCGCGGTATTTGAGCACCAGATGATGCCCAGAGTCTTTGATACCCAATTTGGTGCGTAGGGTATGGAAAATATTGGTGAAATCTGGTACTCTAGGTAGGTATGGAAATTGGTGGAAAGATTAATAGGGATTAGGAATCTCTAGGAAGGGGGAAGTCTTGAAGAGGCTTTTAGAACTTGGTGTAACAGAAAGGATGCTTTCGATATTAGAGCACTACCACTTAACAAATTCTTAGGAGTATGTCTTGTTAGAAATCTAAATTTGTTAAAAGACAAAGAGACACTTCCCCTAAAATGTGATGTCCAATCCTTAAATATTTTAAATTTCTACCCACAAATGCAAGAAAATATATTTTTCATATGCAAGGTGAAGTGGGAATAAATAAGGATAGTTGAGCAGAGCATCATCTTTAGTATTCTATTTGTTCCATTGTTGAGCAGAGCATCTAGGAGTGGTATTTTGAGAGAATAACATAGGAGGAGATATTATGTAGCAACCATACATGCTACAATGTCAAAGGGAAATCCATAGTGAGTGCCTCTTTCTTTGTATTTGCATTTGAATAAAAGAGAGTAGATCATCTAGGCCTCACCTTCTAGCATAGTTTTCTCCCATATTGGGTTTTATGGGATATATATTTTGGTTATTTGTGGGGATGGTGTGTTATTTTGTTCATTTCTTTCATTTTCATATTTTAGTTATTTTCATAATTTCAAGCAATAAGCTAGTAATACATATACTGGGGTCTAAGAAATTAATTTGCATAATCTAAGATTTCATAATATTATAAGATATTTTGTGATGTACTATTCCAGTGGAATATCCATGGCAGTTTATAGATCACTTCAATACAACATTCCTAGTTTTGATTCCTAAATAAGATAATCCTACAACCTTTAATAAATTTAAACCCATCTCATTATGCAATTGCATATACAAAATTATCTCAAAGGTTATTGCTAGGAGATTGAAAAGGAAATCTCAAATCAAATATCTAGAGAACAATATGGGTTCTCAGAGGAAGGGAAATTCATGAGACATTTGGGGTTTCCCAAGAATTCATCCATTCTATAGCATTTAGAAACCAAAGATAGATGGTGATGAAAGTGGACCTATCCAAAGATTATGAAAGGGTAAGTTGAATTTGCATTATATTAATTCTAATTCATTTTGGATTTTTCCACCACTTTATTGTTTGGATAATGAGTTTCATTTCCTCGATATCTTTTTATGAAATGGAACAACAACCCATTTCTTCAGATCAGGGAAGGGCCTCAGACAAGGATGTCCCCTACCCCCCCTTCTCTTTCTTTTAATGGTTGAAGGCTTAAGTAGGCTACTTAAAGAAGCAGAAGGAAATGATAGTATGAAAGGGATACATATTGGAGTATCATCCAATATCAAGCATCTACTATTTGTAGATGATATAATATTTTTTTGCTAAGGCGACATAAGGGTCATTGAGAAATTAAAGGGTATCATGGATTTATTTTGTAAAGAAGATAGAATTCTCATTAATATGGAAAAAATATATTATTTCCTTATGGGAGATATCTGAGTAGGGAAAAACATTTATTACTCAACTATTTTTGTACAAAATGACTGATCTAGAATAGGGTTTGACGTATATGGGTTTCTTTTTGAAGCCAAATCAATAGAAAAAATGTGATTGGAAATGGATGATAGCTAAAGTGGAAAAGAAAATAAAAACACGACATAATAGATGGTTTTCTAAGGGAGGTCATTTATTTTTGGTAAAAAAACAATTGGAAGCAATTATAGTCTACTTGAAATTATTTTCCTAGGTGATCCAAAAAGGATCCAGAGAAGGATTAAAAATAAATCATAACTCTCAGAGGCAACTTAGGATGCTCAGAATGGCTTCAACAGGTAGAGAAAGGGAAACCATTCAAAGCTCCCAAAACTCAATGAAAATGGCATGATCGCGAAGAGCGCGTTGCAAGATTTCTAACGGCACAAACGACTCGTCAAACAGAGTTACGGATTGAAATATATTTGTGGTCAAAGTTTGGTCAACCTAGCCCAATCAACAGGGGATGAGTCAACATCCGTACTTTTGACATAAACATCCATACAATACACTTGGAAAGAGAATGAAGGTGACACGTGGCATGCTGACATCAACATGACGTTAGCCTGATGACATGGCAACACCAGAGGCTTCCACGTGTCACCCAATTTTGGCGTTTTCGGACAGATCTGTGGACCAATGGGATCGTGCCCCGTGGCAGTCCGTATAGTCCTTACAATTGACGTGGCGTACTGACTTGGCAGATGGAAGTGTGGACTAGTGAAAGGCCACCACGTGACCTAATCAGAGGTTTCCACGTGGGAGGGACAAAATTCCCAAGGATAGCCCGTGAACAAAAACTTGGAAAAATATGGTTGGAAGGTCCACCAAATCTAGTAAACCACACCAAACCTAGCCATAGTTATATCGCTTGGATATGATTCTAGAGACACCACTAAAATTGGCAAAATGGTCACATTATATATATACCATATAACAAATACAAAGCCAAGAGGGGAGTCTAATGGGTTTGACCCCAGGACCTCCTCCCACAACAACACCTTAACATATCCGCCCTAACCAACAGGTCGTGGATTCCACATTGTAAACAACACCTAAATAATTTATTAAATGATGCATCCTCCCAGCCACAGGGGGAGGCGTGCGGACCGTACTATCATCTGGGCACACATTTCTATGTAAGTACAGTCGTAATTGCAGGTTGCAGGGGGCACAAAAATTGAGACAAAATTCTTCTTGGGCTTGGGAGTGCCAGAGTCGGATTGAGGCATGGAGACATACATTTTTGGGTAATTCAATGCCACAAATTCAGTGGTGTTGTCTGTTTTCTGATCTGAGCATTATTTCTGCATCTTGATTTTAGAATGAGGTATACTTTTGTATTTTGCCAAATTCTTTTGCTGAGTTAATGAAAGAGCCTACCCATTTGAGAGTAGGACCCGAAGACATAGTCCACCAAGGATGAACTCCATTATCAAGTTTTTGTGTTTCGATCTGATTCTTATGTCTCTTCATTTTTGTGTTTTTCCTTCTTTAATGGTGCACTTTAATTTATGGTCATTTAATGCAATTCTTTATAAGTCACAATGAAAATATCACAGATCATGTTGTTATTAGAGAAGTCATCTTTGACTTGAATTGTTGAGTGTGAATGCTTACTAGGGCCAAGCATAAGCAGGGTGGAGGAACTCTCAATAATTTCAATCCTAAAGTTGGACATGCATCCCAAAGGAAGAAAATGGTAGAAGAGGACAAGCATGATGAATAGGAGAAAAAATTTCACATGGTCTTTTATCACATGTCATAAATGGTCGAACAAATGTATGGAGATTACAAGAAGAGGATGAAGAATAAAGTGAAGAAAAAAGAGGCACATGTAGATGATGATGCTTCGATAAACCAAGGGGATGGAGGAGATCCTCATCAACCTCCTTCTTCACCTTCGAGTTCTAGTTCTTCTTCCTCTGAGCATTCTCATCATTCTCATAATTCTAACCATAAAGCCTCTTTTAAGAAACCATTATTAAAGGTTGATGTAAATTTTTCTTTACCTATGTTTAATGGAGATGCTAACCCTGAAAATCTAGATAATCAGATCCGACAGGTTGAAGTGTATTGGCGTGTCCAACATATTGATGAAGAAGAATTTAAAGTGAAACTGGCTTCTCTTCGGTTGGAAGGCACCGCTCTCGTATGGTGGGAGAGCAAGCTTCAAGACAAAAGTAAGTGTGGTAATATTCTTTCCTCATGGTCGAAATTTAAATCAATGATAAGGAAGCAATTTTATCCACTAGGGTATTTACATAAAGAAATGATGGAATGGAAAACTTTAAGGCAAAGTAAAGGTCAAATTGTACAAAGTTTCACAGAAGAATTTATGAAGACAACTCTTGCATTAAATATTCCTTTGGATTCTTTTGAAACATTAATGAAGTATATTGGCGCACTTCACAGTTATATCCATCATACTTTTCTCTTATTTAACCCCACTAGTCTTGATGAAGTTTGTGTGCAAGCCACTCACCTTGAGAACAGGGGGAAGCATGTTCAAGAAGATCACACGAAGAAACCTTCCAATATCCCACCTAAAAATTTTAAGAAGTTTAAAAGGAAGGACAAGAAGACCGCCACAGTAACGAGAGAAGGAAATCCACCTTGCACTCATTACAAGAAAATAGGTCACGATGAAGAACATTGTTGGAAACTGCATCTGGAAAAGAAACCAAAACAGTTCGGTGGAAAGGGGAAGACAAAAACCGTTGCTACAGTGCAACAAGATCTTGGTTCCGATTCAGGAGATGAAGGAAATATCACAGCGGTTGGAGTACAAGGTAAAGATTCTCTTCATGCTAGTTCAAGTTCCAATAATGAATCTCATGTTGATGAATGAAAGAGGAATGAATTATTTCACATAAGAGTTTTATCTAAACACACTAAGATAGATACATTATTTGATCCGATTTCCCAAGTAAACTTAATATCTGAAGCACTTGTGAAGAATATGGGTCTTGAAACGAAACCACATATGAAGCCTTATCCTCTTGGTTGGGTATGTGATAAAGAAAAAGTTAATGTCACCAAACAATGTAGGATCAAATTTTCTATTGCTTCAAAGTTGATTGATGAAGTGTATTTGGATGTTGTACCACTTGATATATGTGGCATAGTGTTGGGAAGTCCTTATTATTATGATAGAAAAGAAGTCTTCTTTCGTCATGAGAACAAATACCACCTTACTAAAGGGGGGAGTGGAATATATTGCTAGAGCTCACAACATGAGGGTAAATACAACACTTGTTAGTGCAGGGAAAATGAGGAGACTCATAAACACTAATAAGAGATATGTACTCATGTTCGTCAGAGAGAAAGATGTTGAGACATCTGGTGCTTTCCAAGGATGTGATCCATCTCATAAAAATAAATTAATTGATATTGTTTCTAAGTATGATGATATTTTTCAAGAACCAAATGAATTACCTCCTAAGAGGGAAATCCAACATGAGATACATCTTCAGTAGGATTCTCCTCTTCCTAATGTGGGCATGTATAGGATGCTAGTTGTGGAGATGACAGAGATCAAGAAGTAGGTACAAGGCTTATTAGATCAATGGGTCATCAGGACCAGTTCATCTCCTTGTGGTTCTCCGAACGTGATGGTGCCAAAGAAGGATGGCACATGGCGAATGTGTGTCGATTATCGGGCTTAAATAAAATCATGGTGAAAAATCGATACCCTCTTCCTTGTATAGATGATTTACTTGATCAATTGAAGAATGTTGTTTATTTCACTAAGTCAGATTTGCGCAGTGGATATTATCAAATCAGGGTCGCAGAACAGGACGCATGGAAAATTGCCTTTAAAACCAAACAAATATTGTTTGAGTGGTTAATTATGTCATTTGGGATTTGTAATGCTCCGACAACTTCCATGTGTGTGATGAATGATGTATTCAGGCCTTTCCTAGATGACTTTGTGATTGTATATTTAGACGACATTCTTATTTTTAGCGAGACATTGGATGAACATGTGAGGCATGTAAAGCAAGTATTGGATACTTTGCAAAGGGAAAAACTAGATGTAAAATTGTCTAAATGTGAATTTGACAAGACTGCACTTGTGTACTTAGGTCATATTGTAGGAGGACGACAATTAAAAATTGATCCCTCCAAAATTGATGTAATTTTAAATTGGTCTGAGCCAAAAAGTGTGACCGAAGTCTGGAGCTTCTTAGGCATAGACCAATATTGGAGGAGGTTCATTTTCAGCTTCTCCTTTATAGCAGCTCCTTTGCATTCCTTAACCAGTGTGAATAACACTTTTCAGTGGGAAGGAAAGCAACACAAAGCTTTCAACATTTTGAAGGAAAAGATTAGTACTGCACCAGTATTAGCACTGTCGAATATTCAACAACCTTTTGAGATCGAGACAGATGTTAGTCGATACACCATGGGTGCATTATTGATGCAATATCGTAAGCCTATCTGTTACCACTATGAAACTTTTAACCAATTTGTTTTTAACTATCCTACATATGATAAAGAGTTGTATGCATTAGTCTAGAGCGTAAAGAAATGGAAGAACTACTTGTTAGGGAAGGAAAAAATCATACATATAGATCACCATCCCTTACAGTAACTCCAAGCACATACTGAGTTGCAACAATCTTGACACTACAAATGGATGGGTTTTCTACAACAATTTCATTTAGTAATCAAGTACAAAAAGGGTACAAGTAACAAGGTAGTTGATATACTTTCTAGACCTCCTATTGTTGCTTCTATTATTTTGAAGAACACTTCTTTATCTCATGATAGCTATGTAGAACAATATGCCATCGATGAAGATTTTAAAGAAGTATATGTGAAGCTAACCCATGGTGCATAGGTAGAGAACTATTTTCTTCAAGGAAATCTACTCTACCATATTGGAAAGATATGTATTCCTACAAGTGAATGTAATATGAGAAGTTCACACTTCTCTTGTGTCTGGGTATTTTGGGGTAGGAAAAACCATGTCTCATTTGCAGAGGTTTTGTTACTGGCCTCAAATGAAAGCAATTGTAACTAAATATGTAAAGGGGTGTGTGATGTGTTCTACTTGTAAGAACACTAATAGAAAATTGGGGCTATACTCACCACTTTTTGTTCCATCCCATCCATGGGAAAGTATCTCCATGGATTTTGTAGGGGGTTTACCAATGAACAAAGGGGGTCATGACTATTTGTATTTTGTAGTGGATAGATTCAACAAGGTGTGTATATTGATGCCTTGTAAAAATCAAATCACTTATGATCAGTCTGCTAATATCTTCTTTCAGCATGTTTGGGTTCACTTTGGATTACCCACATCCATTGTCTTAGATCGAGATACTTGATTCCTTGGGGAATTTTAGACTAGCTTGTGGAGGATGATGGATACCAAATTGAAGAGGAGCACTCCTTTCCATCCACAGACCAACAGAAAAACAGAGCTGGTAAACCAAACATTGGTACTTTTTCTTCGAGGCTACTGCAACAAGCATCCCAAATTATGGGATGAACAGATACCCTATGTACAACATGCTTACAATCGAGCTCTACATTCATCCACTTAGATTTCACCTTTTGAGACATGTTTTGGGTACCTACCAAAGGTTCCTTTGGACTTGATGTATGGAAGATATGTCGATGTGAATGAAGAATGAACAAAGGACATAGCCCACAAGTTCATCCAGAGGATCCAATAGATACACTAGGTGATCAGAATCTGGACCAGGGGTCAAATTTTACCTCAAAAATCAAATTTCTCAGAATTGCCTCAAAACAAATGGATTTGTAGCCCTTGTCGTCATGAACCCAACGCAATTTGTTTCATCTCAAACGGACGTCAGGAGCAAAAGTTATCGCGATCTGTTCGAATCGCCAAACAGGAAAAAAAAAAGGGTGCTGACTGGGCAGGCCGTACTGCTGACGTGGCAGAGGCCGTACAGTGCTGACGTGGTGACCGTACAGTGACATGGAAACTGGTGATGTGGCAGATTATGATTAGTTGGCAGTGGACGAATCCCGTCTTGACACGTGGCATCAGATTGGCGTATAGAAAGGTGCCACGTGGCCCAATTAAAGGCTGCCATGTGGCACCCTAGATTTGCCTTTATTGGGTCATATAAAAATTTAGTGGAGGCCACGGGGTTCGACCCCCGGACCTCCCCACTATGCAAACGCTTTAACATACCTCTGCTAGCCATCATTCCGCCGCGCATTCCTTGTATTGGGTATGGTTTTAAAACTATATGAAATTACATTTTGTTTCATTCGGCGAGGGTTAGGGCTGGGGCTAAGCCCCAGCCCCCGGTCACGCATTTTATCACATGACCGAAACACATATGAAACGACGCGCGCATTTATTATTTTGGGATAGGCACTTTCCAGAGGTGCGAAATGGCGAACAGGTTACAACAGAGCTTGAAGGGGAAAAAATGGCAGCAAGCATAACTTCTTCAATTTTTGGCCAAATGAGGAGCTGTAAAAGCCCAGCTAGGGGTTTTTGGACATCCTGAGTCCATTGGAACCATTTTCACAGGCATTTGAAGAGCCCATTTGCAGTTTTTTCACATTTGAAGTTTGAGGAAGCTCCAGGGAGCCTTAAAGCCCTCATTGTTTGAGGCATTGCTCATATGAGCACATGTCCATTTTCTGAGACTGAATAGTCATTCTTGACTGTTTATTATGCTCTGAACACATTGGGATAGATTTCAGATCCATTGGAGGACTTCTACAGGTGTTTTCAGCCCATTGAAGCTCAGGGAAGCTTGAAGGTCACATGTAGAAGAGGTCATTGCTGGATGAGCCATTGTCCATTTGCAGAGTTTTAACAGTCATTTTTGGGGTTTTTATGTATTCTGAATCCAATGGTACAGTCTATAAATCCATT
>SNQJ01S0032768.1:0-44615 GCA_010110895.2 Picea sitchensis
GGTACATCCTTGGTACATGGTTGGATGCACTTGTTTATGGTACAGGTTGATTACAGGTTGGTGCATGGTTGATGCACTTGTTTATGGTACAGGCTGATTATAGGTTGATTACAGGTTGAGGTACAGGTTGATGCATGATTGATGCACTTGTTTATGATACATGTTGATTACAGGTTGAGGTACAGGTTGATGCATGGTTGATGCATGGTTCATATTTATCGTTACAGGTTTACAACGGTATATCTCACAGTGATAGTGTGACAGTGGTTCCATCATTCTACTTCTACTTTAGGGTGACAAGATGGGGCAAGGACAGGTGGTTGTAGCCACCTTTCGGTTGTAGCCAGAGAACAATGGGGGTTGTAGCCTCCTTCTGGTTGTAGCCAGAGATTTGGGGAGTTGGAGCTTCCCTCAGGTTGTAGCCTGAGAAACAAGGGCGTTGGAGCCTCCTTCCAGTTGCAGCTGGAAAACAAATGAAGTTGGTGCTTCCAATGAATGTAATTCTTCAAGACATATAAGAAAAAGAATTTAGTGGTTTTCTCCCGATTTGGGTTTCCACGTAAAACACTGGTCTACTGTGTATGTGTGTGATTGTTTATTTATTATTGCTCATTATTGCTCATTATTTATTATTGCTCAAAAATGGTAGGGGAGTAAGCCTCTTCAAAGCTATATACATGGGTATATTGATCCCTTTCAAACTTTCCAGAGCAAATGCCACATTTGCATTGTAGAAAAGTGAGAGAGGGAGAAGCCTTTTTGCTGTATTCAGGGTCAGAGGCCAGGCTTGAGTGAAACCAAAGTCTCGGCCAAAGTATATAAGTAAAGTTGTTACCAATTGCTGCAGGGTAAGAAGAGTCATTGAATACAGATGTTGCATGAGAATAGCCTTTTTAATAAAAACCATAGCCATTGAAGCAACCCCATAAGAAACAACTGCTACCAAACAATTTGACAAGAAACTTGCATTTATATGAAAATGTGATCAGCTTCAATTGATGATATTCTTTGTCATGTATGTGACCTGAGATCCTTCTGGACACTCTTTCAGGTTTTATGAAAAATATAGTTGGTTCACGATCCAAGGAAACATCCATGACTGATAGAAATTATCGATTTCCTCAACAAAATCAATCGTTCTGTTTATCCCTAAACTCTACGCTCGCAAACCCGAATCAAAGCTTCTGAGCTAAATGAAATTCACATAATTCCCTTCATCAAATATGACAATCCATATTTTCAATCAGAGAATTCCAAAGATTCCGCATATGCACAAAATAATTCTCAATGAGTCTCCAAAACAAAACCTACGGCTGTAATTCCACATCCTACGAGGTTAATTCTTTGAATTCTTACTAGAGTTTGTAACGGACCCAATCCGAGAAAACGCCATTCGTCTCGTGAGGTTTTTATGAAAAAACAGATGCACGCATCTCGTTACGCCTAATTTTACATACTGGATCAAATTTGCATTTAATCTTATCAAAATTAACCTTTATTTGTGTTGGTTAGCGTTAGGGTTTTCTTACATTTTTTTGTTGGATGTCAATTTCTACAAAATTAACAATCCTTTTACATACTGAAACAAGAATTTTCAAATTCCATCTATGATTGGTGCTGAAAGTGAATCGAATCAAAGAGCATTTGCTCTACTTGGATTCCAATCATCAATCTACCTTTGACTAGAACATGCTCACTGAACTATTTCCTAAGAACATGATTATGCCTACAGTGCTATGACAACCACCACATGATTTCATATAGACTGGTGCATTCCACTCATGTGATGCTGGGACGTGGTGCTCAGAAGCGATTTTGAGTGATGAATGATGTTGCTATTGATGAAGAACTAGGCATAGTAAAACAAAAAGTAAGTCAGAGGTGAGCAATAAAAATCACTGATCAATGTGACGACAGAGTTTTCCAATGGCTTCTTCACTTGAAATCTCTTCTTCACCAAAACACGCATCACCATCCATGGATCTCAAGACTACCAAAATGTGCATCTGGCCTGATATGGTATTTGGCATGATATGTTATCCCATAGATCCATGTTCGAACCTAGAATAGAGATGCAAGGACTGATCTAAAGTTGCAAAGACTTGACCAAAACAATGAAATGATTGATGCGACAATGGAGTTTTCCAAGAGATTTCGATGCTGGAATCTCCTCTTCACCAAATGTGCATCATCGTGCTCTGAAAATAAACTTTCCAAGGGCAATGTTGTGGTTTGCATGGCCTGAATATTGATTTGTGGAGGACGCGTGTGTTGTACAAGATCAAGGGTAGATGATTTAGATTCCTTATCGAGCTAGACATAATTGGATGTATTGGGCTGGTGAAGAAAAGAGGGATCCACTGCACTCAAAACTGGTAGATCACTCAATGTCTCTATGAAACCCTCGGCTCCTTCAATCACAAGGGACAAAGGTTTTATCCAAATTCTTGTCCACTACCAAAAAGGAGTTGTGCCTACATTACAACATCGTTTATCTATCCATGGAAATCAATCACCTCTCTATTCAAAATGTTATTTTCCTAGTAATAACTTTCTTGGCCTCTGAAACAATATTCGTCACTTGATTTGAAGACAGGTCTTATGGAGGGCAACAATAGCGCACAATTTAGTTTAGGAAGGCCTCGTTCAACTCAACACTCTCTGTGATTTGTGTGGTACTTTTGTGACAATATTTAGCAGTTTTGTGACCTTCTCACTGTGATTTGGGGAGGTGAAAACCCCTCCACGACGATCTTGTGGCACTATGAAATCATAGGGAATCGCAGATTAATGATAGGTGCAACAACCTTGGCTCTGTGGTGAATGTTCTCATTTTCTCGAAATTCACTCGCGATATATCCAAGAAAATAGAACTCGACCAGAACTAAAAAAAACATTAAGGAAAACTCGCCAGAAACATTGGGAAACTCGCATAAAATTTTGATCCAACAACAGTAAGATTGTGATCTGAATTTTAAAAAAGAATAAAATAATGGAACAAGAGCTATGTTGCCCGCTAATAAAATGAACTTTAAGTTGAAACAACTGCGACCTCATTTTTGTCATTTTACATCCAAAAAAAAATGTAGATCTACATCACTTAGAGTGTTGCTCCCAATCACCTGCATCACACCATTTTAAGACATCTTTTCCTTTGATTTCCAAATGACAACGATACGAAGCCTTGCTCTTTAAAATTGCCACTTACTTGATCTACTTGTGGTTTAGTAGATTTCTCTCCTCCATGATGTAGCTTATGTGCAAATTGCTCTTATTTCAGTGCATGATGTTGTTGGACGTTACCTCCCATGGAAAACTACCATGCTGAAGAAATCAGGCCCTTAAGAACTATAAGAGGCTCTGATACCAATTGATAAAACTTAAACAAGAAGAACAACATGGTGGAAAAGGCTCACTAGCCAACACTAAATGTATTCACTCCAATGTTACATATTTATAGTACAATGGGTGATGCCACCTCATAGAGAGNTTTATAGTACAATGGGTGATGCCACCTCATAGAGAGATTTGCTCTAGATCCTAAAATCATGCATGATGACTAGGCTAGGCAATCTTAACTAACTCATTAGTCATCACTTGAGGATATATTACTAATATCCTAACTGAATAATATAAATATAGGTGACAATTTAGACTTAGTGATTGGTAAAGGTAAGCCATAGGCTAACAATAAAAATATCCTCACATCCATCATAGTGAAAATAAAGATTTTAATCACATTTAAAATAAAAGAAGATGGCCCATTCAGATAAGAGAACTTTTATAGAGTAATACTTATAGAGATCAAAAGAAGATTATGATAGACCAATTTCAAATACTTTATACTCAGGACTCAGATTTATAAAATACAATCAAAATTGATCACGATTTAGTTCCATGGGATTTCTCAAAATAATAATGTTTGTTATAGTACATTGAAATTAAAGGTGTCTAGCCATCTTTTCTTGTAATATTACTTTGCACAGTAAAATTATTTTAGGTTATATTTTCTTTCGATGGAGGAATTAACAAAAAATAAATGTGACTAGCCTCAATATAAACACCATTAATTAATGACTATTTAAAAAATGAATTTAGTATTTACGTCCATAAAGATAGAATTAAATGTGACTCGAGAAATGTGAAATACAAGACAGGTGACGACAGAGAGTCAAAGTGAGTGATTAGAAAGGAAATGTGAGTTTGTGAGTCTAAAGGTCCACAATTCCGAAATTTCGAAAATAAGAAATGGATAAGTGTTGAAATATGTCGGGCGAACTGTGGGAGAAGTGGAGGTATAACATGTATATCTATGAGTCTGCAAGTATGAAAGTCTATGATGAAAAAATACACTAATTATTGGGCAGATGAATATATGGGTAAAGAGAGCATAACACAAGTCCAAAATTCCATGATTCTCAAAGTCCACAAATGATCAAGGTGGATATTGGTGGCCACCTAGCTATTCCATATTCCAACTAGCTCATCTAGACAATTTTTAGTTCAACATGTCTCTCTGTAATGGGGATATTTATTTGTAATTGTGGGTTTTTCACTTATGGGGCTGTCCTAAAGTCCTACACGACATCAATGTGGATATTAGTGGCCTCCCACCTATTCCAACTGGCTTATTTTGAAAGTTTGCATGTCATTACATATTTATGTACTTCCAGGGCCGTTTTGGGGATCTAAATAGTGTTTTCTTGGATTTCCACAATACAAATGTAGACAGAGTTAGATTTTGATGACATAATGCGTAGTTATCGGAAATAGCTTTCCAACGGGCTATCACACACCTAAAATGGAGATCATGTGCAAAAGTTACGACCCTTAGAAGTTAATTTACTAACTTAGCCAAACGAGGCCCAAGCGACTTTTGGATGTCTAGGGTTTTGGAATTCATGTTTATCATAAAAAAATGCCTTCAGAGCCTCATTGTAATCATCTTCTAGCTAATGAGCATAGTCGTCACATATCTTCTCAGAGATAAAGTTGCCACCATTCTAGTGAGACTTGCACTTTGTATTTTTACAGTCTCTCTACATTTAATTCATTAATAAAAATCATGTATTGTTGTATCTCTCTATTTCTGGGAATTTCTATGAGTATTTCATTGTAATATGTCTACTTTCATTTTGTTCTGAAAATAATCAGGATCAATGGTATCAAAGAAGGCTACTCTTGATCATTTTTCAGTGCATGTCCCCAATGAGGTTCGAGTACAGCCAGTTGGGTCTCAAGCTTGTCTCTCTTGAGGAAAATCACTCTTTTCGGCCCAAGAAACCCTCGATGGCGACAGAAAATAAAAAAGACAGAGCATAATATTCTATTAACCTATTGCTTGAGCAAGCTCTCATGCGACAAAGGGACAAAACAATGGATAATTTTTCCCACATCCTTTAATGCCAATCGATAGCAACATACGCATATTCATCAATAAGCCACTTTGGAGTAATCTCTCCCTTCAAGGTACAAGTTAATTTTGATATTCTTGTATTTCAAGGTCAGATAGATGCGGATGCCTTAGAAAAATGGTTAAATCTACTAGAAGGCTATTTTTCTGTTCACAATTTTTCTGAGAGGGTAAATATCACCTTTTCACTCCTCACGCCTCTCCCCCATGTAAAACATTGGTGGGAAACTGAATGGGAGAAAAATTCCACAGATGAATATGGAATATATGGGGTCGAGTCCACTTGGGATTTTTTTGTGGATGCGGTCAAGGAACACCCACATCCATACAACATAGGGTGGCTTCACCAGAGAAGAGATCTTTGTTTCAACCAGTAGTTTCGCCTATCCTATGGCATCCAACTCTTCAAGGATGAGGTAGTTTGTGATGTTTCCCCTCTTGATGTTGTTTTGGGACAACTATATATGTGAAAACGTCATGTTGTTTATGAGTCTCGACCCCATAGTGTCATTATTACTCTGGGGGGTCATCTCTACAGGATACCAGAGGTAGTTTTGACTATTGTTCCACCAAAATAGTTCCACAAGGTAATCTCTCATACTGGAAAATTCATCCTCTTCACTGTTTGTTCAAAGGATGTATAGAAGGCCACTACAACCACTGCATCCTCAACACCTTCTATCCAACATAAGCATATTGTACAAGAGAAAGAATATAATGTTTATTCACCTACAATGGTGCCTACACAATGTATTTTCAAGATCATATACAACATGTTTTTGGGACAAATTCAACCCCGCCAACAACACGTTCATGAAATCCTTCCACAAACCAAGTAGTGCAACTTCTCCAACAAGGCCCGCATCTCACCAAGATTCAGATTCAGAAAATAATTTACCCTCTTCCCATGGCACTCAAATCAATGGAGACCGTTTATTCCTAAGGGGAGAGGATTGATCTAGGTGGATATTGGTGGCCAACCACCTGTTCCATATTCCAACTAGCTCATCTGGACAATTTTCAGTTCAACGCGTCTCTCTGTAATGGGGACATTTATTTGTAATTATGGTTTCTGCACTTACGGGGTTGTCCTGAAACTCTACAAAACATCTAGGTGGATATTGGTGGCCTCCCACCTATTCTAACTGGATTATTTTGGAAGTTTTTTATTTCAGTACATCTTTATGTACTTCCAAGGCCATTTTGGGGCTCTAAACAATGTTTTCTTGGATTTCCATAGTCAATATGTAAACAAAGTCAAATTTTTGATGACATATTGCGTATCTCTCAAAAAGACCTTTCCAACGAGCTATCACATTCCTAAAACAAAGATCGTGTGCAAAAGTTATGACCATGGGAAGTTAATGTACTAACTTACCCAAACGGGGCCCACATGACTTTTGGCGCTTCATTTCCTAGGATTAGTTTTTTGGATGCCTAGGGTTTCGGCATTGAGGTTTATGATAAAAAATTCCTACATAGCCTCATTGTACTCATATTCAGGCGAATGCACATAGTTGTCACATCTCTTCTCAGAGATAAAGATGCCACCATTCTAACGAGTCTTGCACTCTGTATTTGTATAGTATCTATACATTTCTTTCATTAATAGAAATCATGTATTGTTGTATCTCTCTGTTTCTGGAAATTTCTATGAGTATTTCATTATAATATCTCTACTTTCATTTTGTTCTAAAAATACTCTAGATGAGTAGCATCAGAGGAGGCTTCTCTTGATCGTTTTTCAGTGCATGTCCCCAACGAGGTATGAGTATATCCAGTTGGGTCTCGATCTTGTCTCTCTTGATGACAATCACTCTCACACACCTAAGAAACCATCGATGGTGGAATAAAAGAAAAATGGCGGAGCAAAAGATTTTATTAACCTGTTTCTTGAGCAAGCTCTCATGTGATAGAGGGACAAAATGATGGATAATTTTTCACACATCCTTCAACGCCTGCTGATAGAAACATGCACATCTTTATCAAGTGTCCACTTTGAGGGAAAATCTCCCTTCAAGGTACAATTTAATTTTGATATTCCTATATTTGAAGCTCAGATAGATGTGGATGCCTTAGAAAAATGGTTAAATATACTAGAAGGTTATTTCTATGTTCACAATTTTTCCATTAGGGAAAAGATCACCTTCGCACTCCTCAAGGCTCTCCCCCTTGTCAAAAATTGGTGGGAAACTTACTGGTAGAAAATTTCCATAGAGGAATCTAGAATATATGGGGCCCAGGCCACTTGGGATTGTTTTGTGGATGTGGTCAAGGAAGAATACTACCTTGTTGATAACTATGAAGACCAATACATGAGATGGACCACACTAGGGAAAGAGAAGATCTAAACAGTGTCAGAGTTCGCAAATACTTTCCATACATTGCGCACCAATATGGTTATCAAAGACTTTGAGTGGCATCTAGTTCTGAAATACCATGGGGCTTTGCAAAGGTACATTCAAACCGAAATGGATTTTCTAAACATCCCATCATTGGGAGCTACCTATCGATATGTTGTCAAAATCGAGCAGAAATTTAGGTACCAAAACAAATGGGAGTTTGGGTATCCAAATCTGAAACAACCAAAGCATGGTAAAGATGACCCTAACCAACAACTTCCCGACAAACAGTCTAAGACGCAAGAAAATAAGGGTAAAGGAAAGACGAAGAATGACAATGAGAAGTGGTGCGACTTCCACAAAATCCTATCATGAACCTCAAATTCACCATAAAAAAAATAAAAAATTCTATGACATAATTCAATTTCATTTAAGCTTAGAAATTAAGAGAAGGTAAGATTCATTTCTGTCGATAATGTCATTTTTACACTAGTCTAGATTTCTTTGAATCGAAAAGCTTATGTGGGTAAATTCTTTCCATAAATTCTATCACTTCCCTTGACTCTCAAACTACTCCAACATACTTCTTTGTATATAGGCAATGTCTAAACTCAGGTTGAAGGAGCCTTTGATGTTCAGAGAGTTAAATCTCAGAAGGCATAACACCCTTGAAGTATTCAAAGGGAGGCAGAGATCAAAATCGTCTCGCAGAGGTCAAGTTCAGGTGGAAGAACGCCAAGTCATTTTGGACAGAGATCCTTGAGCGGATGAACGAATGGTGAAATTTCTTCGTGGGGATGTACCGAAATCCCGCGGACCGTTGGATCTGTTAGATCTGTGGGGAGGTTAAGACTGATCATCTTTAGCGTTCAGAATCTTAGGAAGAGTAGCGATCGTTGGATGAGAAGCAACAGGAGTTGTTGATCTCTTGCTTCGAATTTCGCTATTTCAGAGTTCGAGGTTTGGAGAAACAAGGGATTTTGGAGTCACTGCATTGTGAACTTTTGGTCTATGAAATTCTAAAAGAATCGGGACCATTGATCTCATGTGAAAATGAAAAAACCCGTTAAGCCCCTTTTCGGCATTTCAGGACCCAGGAGTTTGAAGGAACTAGAAACGTTGCATCCAGAATCACGAAATTCCAAATCGTGAAACCCTGAAATGCGAAAAGGCCAAGACACGTTAAGCCCCCTTTTGGCATTTTAGGTCCTGGGAGTTTGAAGGACCTAGAAACGTTGCATCCGGAATCGCAAAATCCCAAATCACGAAACCCCGAAATGTGAAAAGGTCAAGACCCGTTAAGCCCCCTTTCGACATTTCGGGTCCCGGGAGTTCGAAGGGCCTAGAAATGTTGCATCTGGAATCGTGAAATCCTGAATCGCGAAACCCCAAAATCCTGAACTCTGAAACCCTGAAGTGTGGGGCCCACAGTCCTTTCGCATTTTGCAATTCGACACTTCTTGTTTCATTATGTTTGGGCATCAGAGGTTTGTAAACCCTGAAACCCCAAAATACTGGGCCCACAGTCCCTTTCTCCTTTCACAATTCAGAAAACAACGTCATCTTTTGTCTTTTGTGTTCGACGTTTGTAATCATCGAAACCCAATTGACTTTGTCTTTTCACACCATTTTGTTCTCTAAGGTTTAAAACATTAAATAAAAGTCTAAGTCATTTTTGTTTTTTGGGTAAAGGTCTTGATTAAGGGTCTCTAAACCCTTGTGCTTAGCATTACAGTTGCCAAATTTAAAAGGGGTCATTCAAATTCGATTCCCTTAGACTTTTATCGAGTTTGGAAAAAGGGAAAAAAATTCCCAAGGATAACTGGGGATTTGATCCCGGTGGTTACAGTATAACTTTTGCAGAAATTTATTCTACAGGATTGTCCTGTTCATTAGAGTAAAATGAAATCTTCGCTAACCGATTACTTCTCGCGTCTCGTTATGCCCTAAATTTTAAATACCAGGGTTATTGCCTTGAATACATGCCCTGTTTTCAAACGCTAGATGTTGGATCGACTTATGCTAGATCTATAATACAAAATCATTTTATCTCATTTCGACATTCCTTATAATTATTACCAATGTGGTTTAAATCTGCAATAACGATTATTTAGGTTGTATATAATGGTCCGAGTAAAGTTCCAATTCTATGTTTTTCCTTCCAGAATAATATATGTATATATATCTATACACATAGGTATGTAAAAGTTTTAAATCCCATAATTACTTCCAGAATAGCGTCTGCACAAATCTTATATTCAAAAAAAAAAATAACCGGATATACATATGAGACATTGATCTGGTGGTCATCTCTAGCATAATATAATGAAATAGCATTATATTTAACACAACCATGTTTTCTAATAAATTACGAAACCTCGATTTTCATTCGATGAAGACACTAAAACAGTTTTTTATCGATAGTTAACAATTTAAACTCTAGGGGTTTACCCTATATTTCCTTTCATTCCTTCAGAATTATATAAAACATAGTACTCCATTCATTCTTAAACAGATGCAATTTGATCAGTAAATAATTCATCATGACATGCAAACAGAGAAGGAAAGGTTTACATATCTGGAATAGTTTGTGGAAAGACAAAGGGAACAACCACGTTCCTTCCAACCATAGAATAGGGCAGCCAAAATTCACTTGCCCGATTCACCCCCTAGCCTGACCATGAATCCATGAGGGAGAACTTGGAAACTCCTCCTCAGCAATTTCCTTCAATTCCAATAGTTATCCTCTTGCCTCACACTTACTCAGCAGTGCTTATAACAGCAAGGAAAATTCGTTTCAGCAGACTCCTCTTGCCTCACACTCAATCCGTAGTGTTCGTAACAACAAGAGAGCTCAAAATATTTTCCCCAGCATACTTGGCAGCATCCTGCCTCCTCACATATGTTATTTATCAATTTTGCCCAGGTCTTTTTCCCTCACTTAGGGGGGAATTTTTGAATCTTTCTAAATCCCTGATTTTAAGGGGCTACCAATGGCCAAATCTCTAATTTTCCACTTGTAATAATCAGCCCAGAGGTAGTTCCAACATGTTCCCCGCTCATGGAGTCATGGTCAGCTGATTTTAACATGGTTGTTCCATTTGTCCTCCTGCAATTAATATAAATATTATGTTGTTATAAAAGTGTCATAATCAAATAGTTAGTTGAGTCCAATTAGATATCTACCCAACAATCATAATAATTAATTACAAATATTAAATTCAAAATTTGGAATTGCCATAAATGGCAAAAAGTTTCCAAATTCGAATTTACTAAAAACGAAAATAAATTTCCAGCAAATTTAAATTTCAAAAATATTTTATTTTTTGGGATATCACATCCTTTCCCCCTTCAGTAACACACTGTCCTTAGTGTTCGTTCCTTTCTTGGAACAAATTTGGATGAGATTTCCGCAAATCTCCCTCCAACTCCCAAGTGGCCTCCTCAGGACTAAAGTGCTTCCATTACACCTTTACCTAAGTGACAGCTCTGTTTTGAAGTGCTATTTCTCTCCGGTCTAGAATGCACAGGGGTTCCACCTGGAGCTCACCTTCGGGTTCCACCTGCACCAAGTTCCAATCGATCATATGAGTAGGGTCATGAATATACTTTTTCAACAGAGAAACATGAAATACATTATGAATTCTTAGATTAGCTGGAAGTGCAAGTTGATATGCTACGAGTCCAATTCGAGCTAGTATCTCTAAGGGCCCACAAAGCCTGGGTGCCATATTAGCATAGTTCCCTAACTTCAACAAGCTTTTTCGGGCTTTGACCTTCAAATAAAAATGGTCTCCTACTTGAAATTCCAAGTGTCTTCTTTTCTGATCTGCATAGCTCTTCTGTCTGTCCTATGCTTCTTTCAAGTTCTGTTGTACCTTCCTTGCCATGTTCTCCATTTCTTGGAGCATCTCTGGTCCAACCATGAGTCGGTCAGCCGGGTTATCCCAGCTAATTGGAGTTGTACACTTTTTTCCATCCAGTATTTTGAAAGGGCTCAACTTAGCCGAAGTTTGGTACCCATTGTGATATGCAAATTCTACCACGTATAGGTAGTCTTCCCACTTGTTCGGTTTTGTTCTTACATACATGCAGAGAATATCCTCTATGATTTCGTTTGTCCTTTTGGTTTGTCCATCCATTTGGGGATGATAGCTCATACTAAAGTTCAAGTTAGTGTTTAGTCCTGCAAACAATTCCTTCCAAAAAGTGGATGTAAATTTTACGTCTCTATCTGAAATCACCATTTTAGGAATACCATGTAGTCTAAAAATTTCATTCACGAATATTTCAGCAATGTTTATAGCTTTAAAAGTAGACTTTACAGAAATAAAGTGTGTAGATTTACTGAGTTTATCGATTACAACCATGATATAATCATTCTTCTTCTGAGTTTTAGGCAAACCTGTTATAAAGTCCAACGATATGGTCTCCCATTTCCATTCTAGTACTGGTAATGGCTATAATAGGTCGGTTGGATGCTGGTGTTCGGCCTTAACCTGCTAACAATCCTGGAACCTAGCCAAGTATTTTGTTGTTTCGACTTTCATATTAGGCCAGTAAAATAGTTTTCTAAGTGTTGTTATCATTTTTTGGTAACCTGGATTACTAGAATACGGTTTCTTATGCACTTCATCCAAAACTGTTAATTTTAACTCTGTTGAATCTGGTATGTAAAGTCTGTTTTTAAATCGTAAAATTCCCTTCTTGTCGATACTTAGATCTGGTTTATCTGATTCTATGGTACTGGTTTGTAATTCTACCATCATATTAGTGTAATTTCCATCGCTGATACCAACCGTCCTTACCTTTTGTTCCAGATCACTTTCTGCCCTGCTGATGTTTACCTCAAATAACCCATGGAATCTTCTTCTTAAAACATCTGCTACTTTATTTTCTTTGCCCTTGATATGTCTAACTTCGAAGTCGAATTCCCTCAAGAAGTCTCACCATATGGCTTGCCATGCATTGAGATCTGGTTGACTAAATAGATATTTTACACCGCTATTATCCGTCAATAGTAGAAATTTCCTTCCCATTATATAGTGTCGCCACATTTTTAAGGCATGTATTACTGTTGCCAATTCTAAGTCACGAGTGACATAATTTCGCTCGTGTTCTTTTAATTTTCGGGACTCGTAACAAATCATGTGCCCTTCCTAAGTTAGAACACCACCTAATTCCTCTTTACTTGCATCAACACATACTATGAAGTCTTTATTCGGGTCTGCTACCTTCAAAATGGGCGTCGATGTCAATAATTCCTTCAGCTTGTTAAAAATGTCTTGACACTTTTGCGACCAGTTAAAATTGGTTCCTTTCTTTTGTAATGATGTGATAGGGTAGGATATCTTGGAAAATCCTTATATAAACCTACGGTAATATCCGGTGATTCCCATGAATGACCGGATATCTTCTACATCCTTAGGTACTGGCCATTCCATAATGACTTTTGTCTTTTTCGAGTCTACGACAATACCTTCCGAGGAAATGACATGTCCTAAATATTGTATCTCTTTTTGATAAAAGTCACACTTGTCAAATTTGGCGTATAGTTTGTGTTTCCTCAACGTTTGTAGAACTATCCTTAAGTGTTCATCATGTTCTTTTTCCTTCTTTGAATAGACTAGAATATCGTCGATAAATACTACTACGAGCTTGTCTAAGTACTGATTGAAAATGCTATTCATCAAGCACATAAATGTGGCTAGTGCATTAGTGAGTCCGAAAGGTATGACTACAAACTCGTAGTGTCCATATCTTGTTTGAAAAGATGTTTTATTTATGTCCTCATCCTTTATCCTAACTTGATGATAACCGGATCATAAATCCAATTTTGAAAAAATCTTGGTCCCACCAACTTGATCGAACAGATCATTTATCCTTGGTAAGGGGTATTTGTTCTTAATGGTCATTTTTTTTAGTTGTCTATAATCGATACATAGTCTTAGAGTACCGTCTTTCTTTTTCACAAAGAGGATTGGTGCTCCCCATGGTGAGACACTTAATCTGATATACTCTTTGTCGAACAATTCCTATAATTGTATTTTTAATTCTGTCAGTTCTAGTAGACTCATTCAGTAGGGTGCGTTTGAGATAGGGGTTGATCCCTGTAGTAAGTCTATGGAAAAATCTATTTCCCTTCTAGGAGGTAATTCTGGTATCTCATCCACAAACATGTCTCTGAATTCGTGTAGGACAACAAAGTCTTCTAACTTGGGCTTATCTTCTTTTTCTAATAGATTCGTTACTTGGATGGCGTAAACTTAACATCCCTTTCTAATACATTTCTTGAGTTGCATCACTGAAACTTGTCTGATTGATACAAGTTTTGGTATGCCTTGGGCTGTTCTAATAGTGCCAAAATTATCTTTATAGCTAAGTATCTTTGTATAATAGTCTAGTAATACTTTGTGTTGTTCCAAGCAATCCATCCCGATAATCATATCATAAGATCCTAGTGGTAGGATGTTCAGATTGGTCCTTATCTTTTGTCCATATAAGCTGAACTCAAGATCAGAAATAAAGTCAACTACTTTTCTTTTAGTACTTGTTGCTAGTTGTACAAGCCATGATTTTGCATGCTTCAGTTTCTTAAGTTTATTTGAGTCTACTACATCGGGAGTAATATAACTTAACATAGCTCCAAGGTCAATTAAAAAAGAAATTCGAGTGTCGTTGATTTTACCTTCGATTTCTACCACCGAGGACTGATGGTCATCTTGTCGACCATCTATAGCTACATTTATCCAATGCAGAATTCTGCCCACGTCTCCCACTGTCGAGGCTTCTTGCAAATTGTGAACAACAATTATGTTGGTTGCGATGAAACGTGGACAGTTCCTCCTTAGATGAGGTTCTCCACACTCCCAACACTTTAATGGCTCGCGGGAGTTGTCCCCAAACTTCTTTGTTCCCAGGTTTACTGGTTTACCGCTACCTTGTGTATTCAGATGGTTGGAGTGAAAATCCTTCCTTGGGAAACTTTTTGTTGCATCTCGATAAGGAGTTGGCTCATATCCCTTCTTCTGCTAGTTCATTCAATATTGCTTCTTATCCTTCTAGGTCTTGGGAAACTCTTCCCGCTGTTTATATTGTTCATAGCAATTCGTGCTTTCCTGAATACCTCACTCAACGATTTGGGGCTATCAAACTCAATTTTGTCCCAGTAGGCATGTGGTAAAAAGATTAAGATTCGTTGGATTTTTACCTTATCCTCCTGGATGTACAGTACGAACCTTAGTAGTTCCATAAATTTATTTATAAGGTCCTCCATTGTCATCTGTCCGAGTCGTATCTCATAAAATTCTTTCGTCTTCCTTTCATAATAGCTTTCAGAAAGGTATTTTTTCTTGAAATACTTCTTAAAGTTGGACCATTCCAACTGTTTCTCCTTTAGGCCCTTGGCCAATTTCAGGTCCTACCACCAAATGTTGGCCTTTCCCGTAAGATTGTAGATGGCCATTCTGACCTTCATGTTGCTGGAATAGTTGTAGATTTGGAAGTATTTTTTGATGTCCAACAACCATGCCTTAGCTTCTTCTCCTGTTCTGGATTCTCCATCAAAGGTAGTGGTTTAATATTTTTAAATTCTCCTTCAGGGTGGTCTGTTTGTTTTATTTTTCTATCTGGTATGGTTTTCTCTTCAGGGGAAGGTGTTCCTTCAGACGAACTGACTTCGTTTTCTGTTTCCAAACCAGAATTCTTGGAGGCCCTTTTGCTGACCTCCTGATCATGTTTATCATCTTTTGGGATTTTCTTGGTTACTATACTACGCAGCAGGACTTCATTTATCTTATGTTGTTCCTGCTGTGCTTTATTATATTTTTCATTGTCGGCCTTGAAAACCTACAGTTCAACAATAAGATTCCTCATTGTTTCCAACACCTCCGTGGGTGAGCTTCCATCACTGTTATGTCTAGGATCTTCAGGAGGTCCTTGCTGCGGATTCCCTTCCATCCTGATTTTTGCACCTTCTTGAGCTGCCATAATCAACACAAAACAGAAAGGCTTTCTGTTTGTCACCAAAAGATTTATTAGATTTTTCTTTTTCATAAATCAGAATATATTCTAAGCAATTAATGTGGCCTTGTTCAGGCCTAGTGTTGTAACTTTCACTCTGATACCATATGTAATGAACCTCAAATTCACCATAAAAATGAAAATAAATAAATTCTATGACATAATTCAATTTCATTTAAGCTTAGAAATTAAGAGAAGGTAAGATTCATTTATGTCCATAATGTCATTTTTACACCAGTCTAGATTTCTTTGAACCGAAAAGCTTATGTGGGTAAATTCTTTAAATAAATTCTATCACTTCCCTTGACTCTCAAACTACTCCAACATACTTCTTTGTATATAGGCAATGTCTAAACTCAGGTCAAAGGAACCTTTGATGTTCAGAGAGATAAAGCTCAGAAGGGATAGCACCCTCGAAGTATTCAAAGGGAGGCAGAAATCGAAATCGTCTCGCAGAGGTCAAGTTCAGGTGGAAGAATGCCAATTCATTTTGGCTAGAGATCTTTGAGCGGATAAACGAACGGTGAGATTTCTTCACGGGGAAGTACTGAAATCCTGCGGACCGTTGGATCTCTTAGATCTATGGGGAGGTTAAGACTGATCGTCTTTAGCGTTTAGAAGCTCAGGAGGAGTAGCGGCCGTTGGATGAGAAGAAACATGAGTCGTTGATCTTCCCCTTCGAATTTCACTATTTCGGAGTTCGAGGTTTGGAGCAACAAGGGATTTTGGAGTTGTTGCATCGCGAACTTCCAGTCCGCGAAATTATGAAAGAATTGGGACCATTGATCTCATGCGAAAAGGACAAAACCCGTTAAGCCCCTTTTCGGCATTTCGGGTCCCGGGAGTTTGAAGGACCTAGAAACATTTCATCCGCAATGTCGAAATCCTAAATCGCAAAACCCCGAAATGTGAAAAGGCCAAGACTCGTTAAGCCCCCTTTCGACATTTCGAGTCTCGAGAGTTCTAGGGGCCTAGAAATGTTGAATCCGGAATCAAGAAACCCTGAAATGTGAAAAGGCCAAGACCTGCTAAGCCCCCTTTCGGCATTTCCGATCTTGGGAGTTCGAAGGGCCTAGAAACATTGCATCCGGAATCACGAAATCCTGAATCGCGAAACCACGAAATCCCGAACTCTGAAACCCTGAAGTGGAGGGCCCACAGTCCTTTCGCATTTCACAATTCAACACTTCTTGCTTCATTATGTTTGGGCATTAGGGGTTCATAAACCCTGAAATCTTGAACCCCGAAACCCCGAAATACTGGGCCCACAGTCCTTTTCTCCTTTCGCAATTCAACAAACAACGTGGTCTTTTGTCTTTTGTGTTCGGTGTTTGTAATCATTGAAACCCGATTGACTTTGGCTTTTCACACCATTTTGTTCTCTAAGGTTTAAACCATTAAATAAAAGTGTAAGTCATTTTTGTTCTTTTGGTAAAGGACTTGATTAAGTGTCTCTGAACCCTTGTGCTTACGGAGCATTACAGTTTCCAAATTTAAAAGGGGTCATTCAAATTCGATTCCCTCAGAATTTTATCGGGTTTGGAAAAAGGGAAATTTTTTCCCAAAGATAACTGGGGATTTGGTCCCGATGGTTACAGTATAACTTTTGCAGAAATCTCTTCTACAGGATTGTCCTGTTCATTAGAGTAAAATGAAATATTTGCTAACCGATTATTGCTCGGGTCTCGTTATGCCCTAAATTTTAAATACCAGGGTTACTGCCTTGAAGACAGGCCTTGTTTTCAAATGCTATATGTTGGATCGACATATGCTAGATCTATAATACTAAATCGTTTTATCTCATTTCAACATTCTTTATAATTATTACCAATGTGGTTTAAATCTGCAATAGTGATTATTTAGGTTGGATATAATGGTCCGAGTAAAGTTCTGATTCTATGTTTTTCCTTCCAGAATAATATATGTATATATATCTATACGTATAGGTATGTAAAATTTTTAAATCCCATAATTACTTCAAGAATAGCGTCTGTACAAATCTTATATTCAAAAAACAAAATAACCGGATATACATATGAGACATTGATCTGGTGGTGATCTCTAGCATAATATAATGAAATAACATTCTATTTAACATAGCTATGTTTTCTAATAAATTACCAAACCTCGATTTCCATCCAGTGAACACACTAAAATAGTTTTTTCTCGATAGTTAACAATTTAAACTCTAGGGGTTTACCCTATATTTCCTTTCATTCCTTCAAAATTATATAAAACAGAGTACTCCATTCATTCTTAAACAGATGCAATTTGATCAGTAAATAATTCACCATGACATGCAAACAGAGAAGGAAAGGTTTACATATCTAGAATAGTTCGCGAAAAGACAAAGGGAACAACCATGCTCCTCCCAACCGTAGAATAGGGCATCCAAAAGTCACTTGCCTGATTCAACCCCTAGCCTAACCATGAATCCATGAGGGCAAACTATGAAACTCCTCCTCAACAATGTCCCTCAATTCCAACAGTTATCCTCTTGCCTCACACTTACTCAGTAGTGCTCATAACAACAAGGAAAATCCATTTCAATAGACTCCTCTTGCCTCACACTCAATCCGTAGTGTTCATAACAGCAAGAGAGCTCAAAATATTTTCCCCAACATACTTGGCAGCGTCCTGCCTCCTCACATATGTTATTTATCAATTTTTCCCAGGTCTTTTTCCCTCCCTTAGGGGGGAATTTTCGCAGCTTTCTAAATCCCTGATTTTCAGGGGCTGCTAATGGCCAAATATTTGATTTTCCACTTGTAATAATTAGCCCAGAGGTAGTTCCAACATGTTCCCCACTCATGGAATCATGGTCAACGGATTTTAACATGGCTGTTCCATCTCTGCTCTTGCAATTAATATAAATATTTTGTTTTTATACAAGTGTCATAATCAAATAGTTCGTTGAGTCCAATCAGATCTCTGCCCAACAATCATAATAATTAATTACAGGTATCAAATTCGAAATTTGGAATTGCCATAAATGGAAAAAAAATTCCAAATTCGAATTTACTAAAAACGAAAAATAAATTTCCAGCAAATTTAAATTTCAAAAATATTTTATTTTTGGGGATCTCAAAAATCCCCTGGCACAACACCGATGAATTTCGCTCAAAAAATTCATTGGTGGTCAAGGTCAAAGACAATGAGCCAAGCCCTGATTCAAAATCTGATCCAAAGAATATTGAAAATAGATAGATCATCGACGCAGACCTCATTGTCACTATCGTGACCATAATAATTCAACTAGAAGAACCAGTAGATACTAAAGAGGGGGGGTTCCTCTTCCATTCACATATGTGGGTTAAAGGGGACCCATTGCATTTCATTGTTGATAGTGGAATCCAGAAGAACCTCATCTCAGCTAAGGTCTTCAAACAATTTGGGTTTTCGATAACACCACGCCTGCAACCATACAACATCGAGTGGCTTCATTAGGGAAGAGATCTCACTGTCAACCAACAATGTCCCATGTCCTATGGCATCCAGCCCTTCAAGGATGAGGTAGTGTGTAATGTTTCCCCTCTTGATGTATGTGATGTTGTTTTGGTCCAACCATGTATGTGGAAACGTCATGTTGTTTATGAGTCTCGACCCATAGTGTCATTATTACTCTGGGCGTCATCTCTACAAAATACCATAGGTAGTTCCAACTATTGTTCCACCAAAATAGTGCTGCAAGGTAATCTCTCATACTAAAAAATTCATCCTCTTCATATTATTTTCAAAGGATGTACAAAAGGCCACTACAACCACTAAAGCCTCAACACCTTCTGTCCATCAGAAGAAGATTGTAGAAGAGAAATCATATATTGTTTCTTCACCTACAATGGTGCCTACATAATTTCATGTCAATCCCAAAGACAACATGTTGGTGGAACAGATTCAACCCCACCAACAACAGGTTCATGACAGCCTTCCAGGGACCAAGAAGTACAACTTCTCCAACAAGGCCCGCAACTCACCAAGATTAATATTCGTAAAACCCTTTCCCCTCTTCCCATGGAACTCAATGTAATGAAGACCATTGTTTCCTAAAGGGGGAGGATGGATCCAGATGGATATTTGTGGCCACCCACCTGTTCCATATTCCAGCTGGCTCACTGAACAATTTTTAGTTCACCTTGTTTCTTTGTAATGGGGAAATTTATTTGTAATTGTGGGTTCTGCACTTACGGGGCTAGACTGGATCCCTACACAACATCTAGGTGGATATTGGTGGTCGCCCACTTATTCCAACTGCCTTATTTTGGAAGTTTTTATGTCAATACATCTTTCTCTACTTTCAAGGCCGTTTTGGGGCTCTAAATAGTGTTTTCTTACCTTTCCATATTCAAACTGTAGACGAAGTCATATTTTGACAACATAATGTATATTTTTCTAAAAGACCTTTACAACGGGCTATCACACTCCTAAAACGGAGATCGTATGCAAAAGTTACGACCTAGGGAAGTTAATGTACTAACTTACCCAAATGAGGCCCACATAAATTTTGGCGCTTCATCTCCTAGGGTTAGTTTTTTGGATGTTTAGGGTTTTGTCATTAAGTTTTATCATAAGAAAATTCCATCAGAGCCTCATTGTAATCATCTTCTGGCGAATGATCATAGCCGTCACAACTCTTCTCAGAGATAAAGTTGCCACCATTCTAGCGAGTCTTGCATTCTATATTTTTACAGTCTATGTACATTTATTTCATTAATAGAAATGATGTATTGTTGTATCTCTTTGTTTTTGGCAATTTCTATGAGTATTTCAATGTAATATCTCTGCTTTCGTTTCGTTTTGAAAATAATACGGGTCAATGGTATCAGAGCAGGCTACTCTTGATTTTTTTTTCAGTGCCTGTCCCCAACGAGGTCCGAGTATAGAGAGTTCTGTCTCAAGATTGTATTTATTGAGGAGAATCGCTCTCACATTCCCAAGAAACCCTCGATGGTGGTAGAAAATAAAAATGGTGGAGAAAAATATTTTATTATCTCGTTGCTTGGGAAATCTCTTGGGTGATAGAGGGACAAAATGATGGAGAATTTTACCACATCCTTCAATGTCGAACGATAGAAACAAGTGCATATTCATCAAGCGACTACTTTTGAGGAACCTCTCCCTTTGATGTACAAGTTAATATTAATATTCCCATATTTGAAGGTCAAATAGATGTGGATGCCTTAGAAAAATGGTTAAATCTACTAGAAGGTTATTTCTTTGTTCATATTTTTTTGACATGGAAAAGATCATTTCGCACTCCTCAAGGCTCTCTCCCATGTCAAATTGTTGGCCCTTGGTTACACAAGTAAGAAAAGGCAAAATGCGAGCTTCGCGGGAGACACAATGACTGTTACTGGGTCAAAGCTAGCAAAAGAGAAGAAAAGATGGAGCAAAGTCCGAGAAATCAAGCCATTGGATGAGGAGATCGAGAATGACATGTAAGAAAGAAAGAAGGATCATGGACAACTCATAAAATGGAAAAATCCATCGTTAGATGCTTTGGAGCACCGCGGGAGAAGGAAGGAAAGATAGGTTGGCGAAGCCCCGAAAATGCAGGTCAAGTTGACCTAAGGTTTTAAACACCTAGGGTTTTGGTAGTTAGGGTTTTGACACTTAGTTTTTGGCCTAAGGATGTCGGTGAGCTATTGTAATGTATAAATAATGGTCAAGAGGATCTGAGTTGGGTTGTTGTTGTTGTTGGTTTTTGATGTTATGATTATTGTTTTTCTCACAGGTGATCGGGTGAGTAGTATTGAGGGAGAGAGAAGTGTCGAGTACAAGATCCTTCTGTATTGCAAGATATTTGGCTGGGTGAGAAGATCAACCCTACAGCTAGGTGCGCAGGGAAGGGAGAAAGAGAGAAGAAGAGATAAGATATGTTGGCCAAGAGCGCAGATCAGAACTTTATGCTTTCATCTTAATACATTATAAAGCACAATTATGTGGACGTATCCCTAGAGAGAGGGTGAACCACGTATATTTGTGTAGTGTGTGATTGATACTCTATTCTTTGTCAATTGATATGCTGCTACTTGCATGATTGTGTTAGATCTTGTTAATAGTTGTGAATAGTAGATCTGAGCTGATAAGTGTAGATGCACATGTTGTATTGTTCTAGTGTTAGATCCACCTGACATTCCCCTTGGTTGTAGACATATTTGTCTTGCAGCCCCCCCCATAGCTTCTTTGGGTGAAACTCCATCTTCTTTGCAGGTGTTGCCGAAAGGGCCAGTAGTTAGGTCTTGTTGGTGTGCTCTTGGAGCTGAACCTTGGGTCTACCCCTATGCCAAAAAATGGTTATGTTGTCGGGAAAGGAATCTTTTTGAGGGAATGTCAAGGTGGTTCCCATCAAGTAAAAATATTCAAAAGTGGATATAGGATCAAGAGAAGGACTTCGTTGAAGCCTAGAAGAAAAAAACCCTAATATTAGTATAGAGGATTGGTTGGAGAGATATATATTTACTGATATACATGATATTTTCTTTGGAGGAATCCATCAGAAGCTATATGAGTGGTTAGCTAGGTTAGAAGATACCTAGTTTGAGATCAGATCTAGACCTCCTGTAGTCTGGACGTCGACACTGATCAAGAAGATCAAGAGAGTTGATAACATCATATAAATAATAGTAGATCACTGGTTTGATAACACCGTTGGAGGTTATATCATAGAGTTTGTTGTTGATAGAGTAGAGTCATATAGCCAAGATGAGAGATATTTATTCAAGGGACCCAGAGGAAGATTTTTACACTTTCTGAAGCTGAGGATCAATATGCTATTGCATGAGAAGAACATATTGAAGATACAGTAGATTGGTCAAATTTGGAAAAATCTAATGTTCAAGAATTCAGACAGCGACAACGACACAGAGGCTGGACATACACGCAGTGGGAGATCATTCAAAGAAGTTCATATTGTTAACATATTCAAGAAGAACTACGGGGACGAGGGTTTCTACAGTGGAGAAGAGGAATACCTGATGGACAAAGAGCATTCATAACCCGTTAGGGAAGAGGAAGAGAAAGAGGAAGAGCCTCATCGGGACTAGCCAAAAACTTCAGGAATTGTGTAGACTGTTGAGGTAAGTACTATTAATCCTCCTGTTGTCTCAACAACATTAAGAAATCAAAGTAATCCAAGTCACCAGAGTGTTCAGAGAACTGTCACTAGTAGACAGGAAACCTATGAAGATCTATGGAATATGAGATGAGACTCCCTATATTTAGAGGAGATGGATCTGAAGATCCTAATCAACACTGGTTTCTGTGTGAATCCATATAGAATATTAAAAATATCACTGATGCAGCTGTCAAAAGAACTCAGTTTAGTAGTACCCTTCAAGATCACACACTAAGCTGGTACATGAAGCTTGTCCAAGGACTTGCACAACCTAAGTCACTAAATGAGATCAAGAATGTGTTGACTACAGAGTTCAAGAAATCTAAGTTGGAGTCACAATGTAATACAAAGCTAAAATAAATCTAGCAGAAGGTAGTCGAACTGGATTGGGAATTCGATTAGAGATTCAAGACCTTAACATGCCTATTGACTTTCCATATCCCAGATGAGAAAAAACAAAGAATGGTTCATTTCTACCTTGTTACCACACATCAGAGTTCCCCTATTGAAAAAAAAGATTGCTTCACAGGATGAGGCACTGGAGATCGCCATGAATTTAGAGTTAGCCCCTATGGGAGAACCTAGCTCAGGTATGAGTCAGATCTTAAGTCAGTTAACTAGTTTATCTCTACAGGTCAAAGAAATGAAAAAAGACAAGGGAAAAGATAAAAGAGAAGACATATGGTGTGTCAGATGCATATTAGAAGGCCACGAAAAAGAGCACTGCCCCCTATTTCATGAATACTTTTCCTCTGGAGATCTGATCCCTTTGAAGCAAGTCACCCTACCCTAGTGCAAGGTATGCCGAAATAGACATCGCCCTGGTGAGTACTATTACATGAAAAAATACCTTCAGACACCCACAAATTTGAATTGTACGTTCTGTAAGTCCATGGAGCATCATGATAGATATTTTAGGCCTTATGAACTCATGCATAAAATTTCAAGGGGCATATACAAGATTCAAGGTGAAGTACAACAAGAAGGAAACACTACGCAGTATAGCTCCCCTAGGAGAGGAAACTTCAACCCTCACGGTGGATTCAGAGGAAGAGGATGAGGAGGAGGCATGGGTTGAGGCTGAGGACAGATAATCTGTTATAACTGCGTGCAACCAGGGCACCTCACAAGGGACTGTCAGAACCCTTGAATTACTTGTAGCTATTGTAGATCATTTGAACATGTTATAGAAGAATGTCCTGTGTTGCTAGCTAAGATTCAGGAAAGATGAGGACCTCAACAAAACCTGCAAGTGAAACTGATAAATGTTGAACCTCACGGAGAAGGCCCTAGAGTCATTGTTATAACTAGAGGAGATGATGTTACAGGAGAAGATAGGAAGACTACAAAAGACTCAGGAGTCAGGAAATTTGTAGAGAAGACCCAAATTTTTGATGCAAATAAAGAAAGACAAATATTTGAGGAGGCAAGAAAAGAGTTCAAAGAAGATCAAGAGTCTTCATCAAAGACACGGCCAAAAGTGAGAGAATATGGAATGCCTCTGGCATTTGATCATTCTGCTTCGCCAAAGGAAGGAAAATAGGTAAGCAATCTCATGGAATTTTTATATACTTGTATTAAGTTGATTTAGGATGAGAGCATTGTCCAAAAAATACAAAATTTAATCAGACAGTATGAGCTAGGAAAGATAGACCCCTTACTAAATAGGGAAGTACACCAAATCACAAAAAGGAGAAGGAAAAACAAGGAATTAAACTTGAATTTTCAAATAGGTGAGCATGATATAGACTATGTGGTCCTCAACTTAGGGTCAGAGGTCAATGCCATGACGAAGAAAACTTGGGCACTGATGGGAAAACTGAAGTTTATCTATTCCCCCATCAGGCTTAGGATGACTAATAAGAAAGTTGTAAGCCCCTTTGGCAAACTGGAACATGTCCATGTGGACATTGACAGAGTAACAACATTTTCTGATTTTGAGGTAATTGAGATAATTGATGATAGTTGTCCTTACCCTGCGTTGTTAGGAATTGATTGGGCTTTCAATAATTCCACCGTGGTTGATTTAGAGAAAAGACGAATGAATTTTGAAAGATATGGCCTTAGGGTTATTGCACCTTTAGATCCATATGAAGGTCCGTGATACACAAAGCCCATCAGATGGTGGGGGACACACAGAACCAACATTGCAGTCTGGGAACAATGTCGTACCTGGATGAGAGCGCGGTTCTCAACACAAGTAGAAGGCTACAAAGTTTGGTACAAAAGTCGAAGCCGCCCAAAGGACCATGTAAGAAGTTGTGAGGAAGCTTGGAGAAACATCCCTCAAGAGAAGTCGGTGCACAAATTCATCAATACATTGGACACGACACCTATTAACTGGTACCTTGAAGCAGAGTTGTGCCTCATCACTGCGGATTGGGAAGGTATGACTCAAAATTTTGCAACTACCTTATTATTTGAAAGTCAATTTCCTTCAGTAGATCAAGCATTACAGATTGTTAGACAGAAAGTATTTGAGGAGGCCCCTAGCCTCCCTATAGAACAAGAAAAGGATGAATGGACTGCGCCCCTCCAGAAACTGCAAGGTTGTTACAACATCAATGTTGATGAATACGAAGATCCTAGGAAGGTGAACATCATAGAAACAAAAGAACAAAGAGATGTGGAAGGACTAGGAGTTGAGATACCATTCATTGGACAACCAATCAAGATTAATAAATTCAATATTGGAACAGAGGAGACACCGAAGCTTGCCAATGTTGGAGATTATTGGGATGTTGCCACCATTGACAAGATATCATAATTATTGCATGAATAGAAGGACTTGTTTCCAACCAAATTCACTGATATGAAGGGAATTAAAGGACTTATGGGAGAGATGAGGATCCCTTTCAACCATATTCAAGACTAGTCAAACAAAGACCCTACAAATTGAACCCTAAATATAAGGAGAAAGTGAAGATTCAACTCGACAGAATGTTGGAAGCAGGGATTATAGAACTTGTTGAAGAATCAAAATGGATTAGCCCTATGGTGGTACAAGACAAGAAGACAGGAGAGATCAGGATATGTGTAGATCTCAGGAAGCTGAATGATGCCTATTTGCATGACCCCTTCTCTACACCATTCATTGACGAAGTGTTAGATAATGTGGGAGGCCAGGAAGTATACTCTTTTACAGATGGATTTTCAGGGTACCATCAAATCCGGATTGCCAAGGAAGATCGCCATAAGACCAAGTTTACAATAGAATGGGGATCCTACCAGTATATAGTGATGCCATTTGGATTGAAGAATTCCCCATCCATCTTTTCTCGGGTGGTGGTCAACGCATTCAAAGAATTCCTACATAAATTTCTAGAAGAATATTTTGATGGTTGGACTGTTTTTAGTTTATTGAAAAATGATATTGAATGTCTAAGGCTAATGTTGGACAAATGCAGGAAGTGTCAAATTTCCCTAAACCTGAAAAAGTGCATATTCTTCTCACCATTTGGAGTATTGTTAGGTCATATTGTATGCAAGCAAGGATTGCCGGTAGATCTATCTAAAATTTCCATTATAGTCGATCTACCCCCTTCTACTTCAGTCAAACAACTGCACACTATGATGGGACATACTGGATATTATAGGAAGTTAATTAAAGGATATGCCCATATTACAACACCCATGGAGAAGCTGTTGAAGAAATATTGTCAGTTTCAATGGACAGAAGAATGTCAGCAGAGATTCGACACATTGAAACATAAAATGGTTACTGCGCCCATCTTGGTTTTTCTAGATTGGAGCAAGGAGTTTCATGTGCATGTTGATGCGTCTTCCATTGCATTGGGAGTTGTGTTAGCACAACCAAGTGAAGGAGATATTGACCATCCTTTAGCCTTTTCCAGTAGGAAGTTATAAATTACTGAGATTAATTAACTACTGAGAGAGAAGGGTTAGCCATGGTGTATGCACTACAAAAAATTCGACACTACTTGTTGGGAGGACACTTTAAAATGTTTTCATGATCATTCCACATTGAAATACCTAGTCAACAAGCCAGTGTTTGGGGGAAGGATATGCAGATGGATTCTTCTATTTCAGGAATATGACTTTGAGATCATAGTTACGATAGGAAGAATGAACAAAGGTCCTGACCACTTGTCATGGTTGGAACATGGATAAGAGCCCACTAATTTGGAGGATACACTACCCGATGCATAGTTATTGGCCATTAAAAATATTGGTGACCACTTCGCAGAGATAGTCCAGTTCCTATCAAAAGGAATGGCACCTAGTGAGTATACAATTCCCCAAAAGAAATATCTAGTAGTGCATGCTACATAATTTCCACTTATAGCTAGACAACTATATAAGATGGGACCAGATGAGATATTGAGAAGGTGTGTTATGGAAGTAGAGTGACCATTGATCCTTGAAGAATCCCATGAAGGCATCGCTGGAGGACATTACACAGGGAGAGAAACTGCGCAGAAGGTTCTTAGAGCTATCCTTTGGTGGCCTACCTTACACAGAGATGCTAAAGACTATTACAGAGCCTGCGATGTATGCCAAAGAGTTGGGAAACCATCCAGAAGAGATCCACGCACATATGAATCTCTAAAATCCACGCACATATGAATCTCCCCGATCTTTTTCCTTACAACCATTGGGTTTGAGAGCCAGTCAGAATGTATGATGGGATATATTATTCCATCTTTCTTCAATTTTTCCAACTCGTCTTTACTTGCGGTTTTAACTTGGGATTCATCATTCTTATTTTCTTCTTAAAAGGATTTTCTCCTTCTCTTAATGGAATAATATGTTGAAATATTGATCGAAATATTCCAAGTAAAAACATCAAAATATTCTTTGAAAATGGAAATATATTGATCGAGTTCTTTATATGTACAATCAACTCCCAAGTTTATTTACTTTGGGGAACTATCAGTCCCAATATTGACTTTCTTCATTTCTTGCACTTTTTAGATTGATACTTCTTCTGTGAGATTTTGTGTATGATCATATCTTGTGAAAAGATATTTAGATTGGGCACAATTCTTTGGGACATGAGCAATATTATCATATTCATCATCATTTTCATTTTCTAGAAAACATTTTAAGTCCTCATCATTTTCAAACACTTGGATATAATCTTGGTTATCTAGAACTGAGGGTCGAAAAACTCTTTTTACTTGAAAATATGCTTCACTCTGAATTTCATATGGATTTCACAATGAAGCGGTGAATTCTAAAGAATCTGATTTTTTATTTTTATCCCTTGGAATAAAATAAATATTGAAATAACTAAAGGCCTCCATTAATTCATTCACTCTTTTGAAATATAATTTGAGCATGTCATTTTTAATCTTATACTTCTGAGTGATCTAATTTATTACCAACTCTAAATCCCCAGTCACAATCAATGGTTGAATCTTCATATCTAATGCCAAGATCATTCCTTGAATTAAGGATTCATACTCTAATTCATTATTTGTCCAATAGAATTCAAGTTTGATAGAATGTGGGTATACAATCTTCTCAGGGATTTTGAGTACAATCCCAACTCCAATCCCTGAGCTTGAACAAGCTCCATCGAACGACATACTCCAATATCCAACAAAATAATACTCTTCACTTTTTATATCCTCAATTTTCTCCATATCCAAGATGGCATAGTTCTCGATACCAACATATATATAATATTCCATCAACTCATTGTCCTTCTTCTTGAAATAAAACGGTATCCTAGGTTCACGAGGAACCTTGATCATTGCTCCATATTTTTCAGGTAACATCATACATATTCCATTGATCATTATATAACCACCAATCATGGAAGACTAGTCTCTTCCAAGGACAACTCCATATGCTGGAGATAGATCCACCACCACAATATTAAAAACTATAATGATATGAGGAGCGATGGTAATCCAGGCATAAAATCCTTAATTTCTCCATAAGATGGTACCTTCCTAGAATCAATCATGTAAATGTTTTTTCTTGTTTCATAGTACTTGGTGCAGCTCATACCAAGTGACTCGATCACCGCCAAAGGAATGTTGTTGTTTGTCACACCAGAATCTACCAGACAGTTGTGGAGCATGACATCATGATTTTCTATTGAAATGTAGAAATGTGGAACTTTTCCTCTTAATTTCACCATTGATGTATTATGACTATGCTTCGAGTTTGCAATTACTGCTTCAATTCTCCCCGCTAGCTCATCCAATAATTTTAGAATATTTTCCCTCTGTTGAGGAATTTTTACTACTTCTATGAAAGGCAGAGTAATTCTTAACTTTCTTATATCATCAACAATGTTATACATCATCTGAAGGGGATTAAGTGTCTTTTGTTGCTTTTTGATTTATGTGCTAGTTGTTTTACTTTTATCACTCTCTTTTTCTTTATCCTTTTCCTTTTCTTTTTCATAATTCTCCTTATTCTTAGAATTATTTACATGTGCCCATGTTTGGACAATGTTTTCTTGCGAGTTAGGATCTTCATCATCTTCCTAAAATATATACATGGATTTCTCACATTCATCGTTCTGTACAGATTCAAATACTTCTTTTGGAAAATAATCATTTTGTAGTTCGACCATTTGTTCATTGTATGGCTCATCAAGTATTATTGTGTTTGGAGTTGGATGTCTAGGAACACTTTGCCTTTGTTGGTTGTTGGCATTTTCAAATATTTTTCTTTGTTTTGGGGTAGGGTTCCTTCTTTGTTCTGGGACTGGCATCCTTGGATTAAGCATATAATTACCATTCCTTCTTAATCTTGTTATTTCATTTTTCATTTGTCTAATGTTTATGTTCATTTTTGCAATCTCAATTATTTTGTTTGTCTCCTGGGCTGTGATAGGACTTGTATTCACATCAGGGATAGTTCCTTTTAATAATCCTCCACCAACTGCTTGATTTTCACTAAGTCATGGATTTTTCTCTTCATTCTTTTTCGAACTAGATTCTCCTTGATCAACAATGTTCAAATTATCCATCTACCTTTGCACTCTTCTAAGGATATTATCAAGGTTAGCACCTCTTTCAATCATGATTTCCTCCATATCCGTAGGTTTGGTCATTGCTTCATCCAAAGTATCAATTTGGGAGGATCTAATAGTGAACTTCACATTCGGTGGCATGAAATTTTTATAGAAACCAAGTATTACTGGATCATTAGGCCTTTCATATTCAAGGATCTTATTCAAATTTCAATGTTTTATTGAATCTGAGTTTGAATTCTCTTATCCTCTCATTTTTCTTTAGACAAATTTGGGTGAAACTAGTAAGAACAATATGATACGCGATTGGGGGAGCAAACATATTGAAGAAGATCTCTTCAATATCATCAAATGATCTAATTGATCTTGTGGGAAATGTTGTATACCATTAATAATATTGTCCAGACAAAGTTTGAAGAAACAACCTTACCATCACATCATCATGTTCATCAAGATGGAAATAAAAAAACACCCAAAAACAAATCAATATGTCTTTTAGCATCAATTGTTCCATATCTAGAAAATGTTTTCAAAGTACCTTTAGGAAGAACAACGAGCTCATGTTGTTCGCCTCGTAGGTCGAGGGGGAAGTCTCTTATCCTTCTTAGGTTTCTATACCTTCGTCTTTCTTCATGTCTCCTTTCCTCTCGCCTTTCTTCTCGTCTTTCTTCATGTATTTCTTTTCGTCTTTTTCCATGTTCTTCTTCTCGACTCTCTTCTCTTTCAACCATGTTTTCTTATTTTATTCAAGGGTATTCTTTTCAATTTCTGACGTATGCAGTTGCTTTCTTTTTCTTCTAGGGTTTGGTCGTATGTATTTGTACAGCTTCAATTCCCTCCTTGCTCTTTCCCTCTTCAATCTCATCTCTCGTTTCTTCGGTCTTGCCTTTTGTCTCTTCTTTGTCTTCAGAGAATTTATCTTTCTTCTTCTTGAACTAGTGTTTCCCAAGACCTTTCTAGTTCTTCTCTAGTTCCAATTGTTGTTATTACAAGGTTATATAACTGATGAAAAATACTTCGTTGGTTATTCAATCTGATTTCTAACTAGGGTTGGTTAGATTGATGCAAATTCATATAATTTCTATGGTGTAAAACCATATCTAAATCTTCAATTTTGTTCTCGAGTATGGTCACAAAAAATGTTGATGTTTGAATCTATCAAGGGACTGAAATGACAACCTCATGAGGATATGAATCCTCCTCCATTTTTAAAGAGGTGGTACTCCTCTTTCGCTTATTATATTCTTTGTAATTTTTGAATCAAGAATAATATAGGACCCTAATATAGTCCAATCTTTAATGATCAAGAAAAAATAAAATGCTAAAAAGTAAAAGAGTATTTATAAAAGATAATTCTTGAGAAACGGACCATGAATCTCACACATCACACATTACATAAAATAAAAATATCCTCACATCCATCATAGTGAAAATAAAGATTCTGATCAAATTCAAAATAAAAGAAGATGGCCCATTTTCATAAGAGAAATTTTATAGAGTAATACTTATAGAGCTGAAAATAAGATTATCATAGACCAATTTCAAATACTTTATACTCAAGACTCAGAGTTATAAAATACAATCAAAATTGATCCCAAAATAGTTCTCTAAGATTTCTCAAAATAACAATGTTTGTTACAATGCATTGAAATTAAAGGCATTTTTCGAAAGGACTGGGATTGTGGCTCTTGTGGACCATAAAGAAAACATATACAAGAAAGTAGGAAATATAAAGAAGAACGTGGGCAGATGTCTAACAACAAGATTTGGTAAGAAGACAAAAATAAGTTTATCAGGATTCAATTATAATTTTCTAGTTAACGAAGAATAATAACTGGATGAAAATTGATAAGGATAGAAGTATGTGATCAATATATACTTACTATGATGGTATCTCTCTCTCTTCATTTGCTTGTCGATGTTTATTTTGTACCCTTTCTTGTTGTGGTTTGATTACCGGTTTTAACTGATTCTGTTGGAATTTCAGAGATCTTGGAAATTGAGTTGTTTAACCATTCTTGATTATAATCCCTTAATGGGGAAACGATCACTTCTTGTTTTAATTTAATATTAAACAACTCTTTTTCTATTTCCCTAAGATCAATAGATAAATTTTTCAATATACTATCAATAACCTCATTTTTATTAGTATACTCGACAAGCCAGTTGTCAATATAATCATGTGTGAATTCAATCATAGTATCAAAATTTCCAGTTGATGCCCTTTTTAGTTCTTCAACTTGTCCTTTGAAATGTTGTTGATTCATGAGCATTTAATTTTAGAGATACTTAGGGTCCGAAACTTCAATAGTGGTGCCAGTGATATCTAAATCAAGAATTTTTTATTATCCTTCTGTCTTCCTTCTTGATAAATCAATAAATTGAGTTTACAATCCCTTCAATACATGGATTCTTTCAATCCAACAAGATTTTAGTTGTTTGATGTGGCTTGGGGAAGGTAAATTTTCTTTCCTTATCATTTTCTATATCATTTCTAAAAACTTCATTGCAAATATCACAACTCCATCTGTATAAAAACCTTCATCATTTTTCAAATCTGTATTCAAATATTCCACGGTGTTTTGAATTCTTAAAACAAGAGAGGAAAATATTTTTTCCATATCCCACAACTCTAAAATCAATGACATTATTTTCTTAATATTCTCTTTGAAAAAATGTCGAGTAGCAATATTCAAATTTGATATTCCCTTGACTATAGCACTTGATTCTGGGGTTTCTTGGAAAAATTTCTCGGGACAAATCATGGAAACATGTGAAGCCAGGATAGGTGGAGGCATGAGAGTTGCTTCAATTATTTAATTTTATCTTTCAAATGAGATTTTTCTTCCTCCATATTGGCAATTGAAACATCCAGTGCATCCCCTGTAGCTTTATGAATGGAAAACAATCTAGAATGAAACATATTTCATGTATCAATGGTGGATCACAATTTCCCACTTTTACTCTTCGTAGTTCTTTCAAAGACAAATTTCTTAGATTCCCTATCAAAAGAGGAATTTTGTACAAAAAATGTCTCTTCATCGAAAAATGTCTCCTCCTCGACCATGAGTGCAAAAATATGTTGTACATTTCCTCTAGAAGGTACTTCTACATATGGGAAGGTGATATTTTCAATATCCACATCTAAGTCCATGGTATCCAATAATAAATCATTTTCTGGTGCATGTTTTTCTCCTTCCTCTTGCTATGAATTAGTCGTTTTCTTTTGATTTTTAACTTGTGGGGGTTCTCCAAGTTCCCCTAAGGAGGGTTTCTTTCTTCATCATCCCCTGAATTATTACTCTATATTTTACTTTGATGTGATGTCCCAGGATGAGGGATTTTCTTTGGTAGAGCATTTCTTCGAGAAACAACTGGTGACTGATCATTCCTCTCATTTCAATTCCCACCTATTTCCTTATTATGCCCTGTGGTACTTATGATAGTTTCTATATCCCCGGAGTCTCTGTCAGCTTCTTGATTATTAAAATTATGGATACCATTCTCCTCTTCTCTGCTTACAACTGAATTTATTAGTGGAGGATTGAGCCCGACTGAAATCAAATGATTGTAAAAAAGATGACTCACATAAAAAACCTTTATTTCCTCTACATATATGAAGTTGGAATGGTAGAAATAGGTGGCATACTTGTCAATGTTGGAAATTCCTCTGAGAATAATTTCTCCAAATTTCCACGAAAGAGGTATGAATTGCTTTTTCTTTTCTCAAAAAATGTATGAAACTAGAATTTGTATCGTCTAGCTATTTCAATAATGAACAACTTATTATATATATAATATGGCAGAAATATGGGTTTTTCGTTACAACATAAAACCCTGATGATATTGTAATCCTCCATTTTTTCTAGAATTCCTTTCCCTTTTATAAAAGTTGATGCTTCCAATGAGAGTCGGGAAGTGTCTTCACCAGATAATAACTTTTTGAATTTATACACAAAATCATTGTATACTTCATAAAAATGATGGTTGACCTTCTTCCTCCATAAAGCTTGATACCACATGGTCACAAGGTAGACCTTTACTTTAACACTTATGGAAATATTTAAAACCTCAAAAGTATGGCAATAGGTGACATAAAATAACAAATAAGATGACATATAAAACTTCTTCTCAGTCTTGAAATTTGTCAGTGGTGCAGTAATCTCTTTTAAAATAATCTTTGCCTAGTGGAAGATTGTGTTTTCGTGAACTATGAAATGAAGTATATAAAATTCCAATCGGGGAATGGTTTCCGTAAAATCTTGGCCAACAATTTGAGTAAATAACCAGAAAATTTATTTATAAGTATTTTTCAAAGAACTTACTTTAATTCTATATATTTCTTATGTCATTGATGCAGGGTCGTGTAAATATTATTGAAGAAGTTTGATTCCATTATCTTTGCTTTTTAGAAAATTTCTAGCTTCCTCCCCTTTGTAAGCCAAGTTCAACTCCAACAATTTCAACATCTCCCTAAATATTGAAGGCACCAAGGAAATATGATAACTTCTATGTAATGCAATCGCCCTTCTATTCTAGATAAACTTGTTGATGCATCAGGCGATGATATCCTTACATTCAAAAAAATTTGGAACGCAACCTGCGAGAACTATCCATGAAGTCCACACCTTGTTCTTTTCTTTACCAAGAACATTTGAATAGTACCAGTACGATAGGGATCAATGATAGTTTTGGTCTTCTCTGGCGAAGAGGTTCAAGGTATCTCCACAGAACAATTGTTTTCTCATGACTAATTTCGTAGAGTTGGCCAACTTTTCTTGTAATATTACTTTTCACAGTAAAATGATTTTAGGTTATATTTTATTTCAATGGAGGCATTAAATAAAAATAAATGTGACTATCCTCGATATAAACGTAATTCATTAACGACCATTTCAAAAATGAATTTAGTAGTTAAGTCCATAAATATAGAATTAAATATGACTCAAGAAATGTGAAAGAGGGGACACATGAGGGAGGAGATTCAGAGTGAGAAATTAGAATGGAAAGGTGATTCTGTGAGTTCAAAGGTCCACAAGTCTGAAAGTCCGAAAATATGAAATGGCTAAGTGTTTAAATACATCGGGGGGACTGTGGGAGAATTGGAGGTAGAACATGTAGGTCCGCAAGTTTGAAAGTCTGTGATGCAAAAATAAACTAAGTATTGGGCAGACTGATATATGGGTAAAGAGAGAATAATACAAGCCCAAAAGTCCGCGAGTCTGAAAGTCCGCAAACATGGTAAAAATGACTAAGTGTCATAATATTGATACAACAAAGAAAAGGGAAAAAAAAGGGTGATATGAGAGACTCATGAATGTAAATTATAGAAGGGGAAGATAAGAGATAAGAAAACAAAACATGAAAATAGAAAGAAAGGAGAAGCACCAAAGGGGTTCAATACATACTTAATTGATTCATCTTTGGTCATAGGATTTAGTTGGAGATAAGTATCCAACTTATGTACCTAGGCCTTGGTCATGATCGTTTCATATCAATCGAAGGGTGGAATAATCAACCTTCCCACCTTACGCATGAGATCAAAGTTTTGTGGGTTTTGTGCTCCTTTGTTCCCCTCCTTCATACCATATTTATGATTAAGGTTGAAAAACTATCTATAGGAATATTTCTCCTGGATATATTCATGTATCGTTTCGTACTCCCTATATGAGGTGTTAATATTAAACCCTTGATCAAGTTTCTCTCATGCCTCCATAAGTTGCTCTGTCATGAACTGTGGTAATAAAGGCATAGGGATCTTTAGACTCCTATTCTCGGTAGGGGTACATATATTACTTCCTTTTGTATAAGCTCCACTTCCTCTATGGCTTCCCTCTAATTGGTTCCCATTGGAGCCTCCAGGGTTTTGATTTGCTTGAGTGTTGGTAAAGAACTGTTTCAAGACTCGTGGCAATTTTCATTGTTCATCGACCATGGATTCCAATCGCCATGAGACTCTATCTTCACCATTGTCCCTCGTTCCTCCTTCTGGCTCTGACTCTATGTGATTTTATTCTATTTCTTTTTCTAGTGAATCTCGAGAGGTCTTTCCCCCATGCCCTTTTCTTCTAGGCATCAATGTAGTCACACAATGGTAGAATCACCAACTCTTATACCACTGTAATTTCCCCAACTAGGTTGGGTGAAGATATTATGTTTTTTCCCCAAATTATTTTTCCTTCTTAAGTTAATGTGTTCTTAACCTCTTACAAAATTGTTTACTCAATGAGTAATATTGTCAAACAGATAGAAAACATCCATTACACAAGATTTAGAGCAGATAACCATGGCATATTATTATGGATGGAAACTCCCCAAAATCAATACAATGATAACTATTGGTTGTGATAACAACTACAGAACATGGCTAAGCACACAAGCTAATGAATTCCAGAAATCATCATAATCTACTACAAAAACAACACAAGAAACCTAGAATGATGCCAATTGATGAATCCCAAGGCTCTCCAAGCCATACACTACTCTTCTCTAGTGATGTCTTCTTTGCAAATGATCCTCCAACTCCTCAGAACACCTCTATAGATCCTATATGTTGCAAACCCCCAATTTACATGGTTCCTCGCGTGACGCCTGCAGGGTGTCTCGCAGAGCCTCACGTGAAGAACCTTTCTCAACCCATGGGGATACCTCCAACTATGTATGCATCAAACCCTATGATATCCATGGATAAGATACATGGATCCCTCCCGAAACTCATTGTAAACACTTCATGCTAACTAAACTTTCTCTGGAAAAAAATCAATCACAACAAAGAACTCTAAGAGGACTCTGGACGAATCCCTTTCTTTTCTATCTAGGGTGGATATTGCACCAACAAAACTTAACCTGCAATGGAAGGTTTTTTCCCAAAACCCAAATGAAAACATTGGATACAAGAGAACTCAATAAGATATCAAATCATAATGAAAATGGGAAGGGTTGATCCTCTATTTATCCTTCCTTTGGACCTTCTAGATATTTCCCCCATTTTGACCAAATAAAATCTTTTTCCTCCAACCCCATTTAAATATAATTATTTATTTTATTTAATGTCACTTTTAGGGTTTGTCCATATTTTAACCTAATGACACCTCCTTGAATCCTTTTTTTCTTGTTGACTATATCCTATGGGATTCGTATAGTATATTGAGTCACCCCTCCATCATGGTCAATTGGAAGAGGAAATTACACAAATTCTCTACTGACATCCATGAGGATGATGGATGATATATTATCTTGGTTCTCAAATTATTTTTTGGTTGTATATTTGGATGACATCCTCATATTTATCTAGACTTGGGAAGAACATTTGTATCATATTCACCAAGTCCTCATCACCCTACGCCAACACAAGTTATATGCCAATAAAAATAAATTATTATTTAGCATGTAGAGAATTCAATACTTTGGATACATCATGGATGAACATGGGGTACATGTGGAGCTAGCCAAGATCTAAGTCATTTGTGATTAGATTTCCTCAACAACTCTGATAGAGCTCCGCAACTTATTAGTACTCTCCAACTTATACCATAGGTTCATGTTGGGGTTCTCTCATATCACTTGGCCCCTAATTCAAAGGTGGATGTAAAGACAAGTTTTCATGGTATGAATCACAAAAAAAATCATTCTGATATTTGAAACACTGGATCTTCTCTACACTAGTCCTCATGTTTCCAAACCTGCAACAACCATTTAATATTGAGATAGATGATTATAAATATAGTATTGGTGTATTCCTCACTCAGCATGATCATCTAGTGGCCTATCACAGTGAGCCATTATCTATTGTTGTTCATAGATATCCCATCTATGACAAGGAAATGTACTCCATTGTGAAATATTTTCGATATGGAAAAATTATATTCTGGGAAAATAAACTATCATCCACATTGATAAAAAGATTCTACAATTCATGTAGACATAGGGGAAGTTGAAAAATGACCAATTTTAGTAGTGGTCCACCTACCTGCAACAATTCCACTTGAAAATTACGTATAAGAAGGGAAACACCAGCAATGTTGAAAATTTCCTTAGTTGGCCTCTGGTTGTGGCACTAACCAGAGTTCTTGACTCATGTGGGCATGATACCTCTGGGTGGCCACAATTATACAACATATACTTTGAATTTGCAACGACTTATTAGATGTTGAGTGCAGGAATACTTATTTTGGACTTGCACCTCCATGATGTGCTCTTATGCTATTTGGGCCATATCTGTGTTCCTTCAAGTGAGCATGCAAAGATAATTTGGAAGACATATTATAGTTGGGTGGCAAGGCACTTCGACATGGAAAACACAGTGGAAATACATCAAAAGCATTTATACTGGGCAAAGCTTCGACATGATTTCAGCTAGTATATCAGGTCATGCATTTCTTGTGATATCGCTAAACCATCCATCAAGAAGAAATGGTTGTATATTCCTCTCCCTATCCCAAAAAATCCTTGGGAGTCAGTATCCATGGATTACATATCAAGTTTTTCACTCTAGCAAACATGGTCATGATTTTTTCTTTGTGGTCGTCGATCGGTTATCTAAAATGGACATTTTCGCACCCTATAAAAAGAGTATCACAACCAAGGCCACTACTCAAATATTCTTTGAGAATGTTGGGTTAATTTTGGGCTACCACATACAATTATTTTAGATAGGAAAAATAGGTTTCTTAGTACCTTCTTCTCCAGCCGATGGTCTCTGATGGAGACCAAGTTAACCAAGTCAACTTCCCTTCACCCCCAAATAGATGGGAAAATGAAAGTGGTTAACAGGATGATTGTGCATATCATGTCCATGGACAATTCCAAACATCCATGCATCTAGGATGAGAACCTTCCATACAACATAGCTACAATAGGGCTCTCCACAACTCTATTAGCCACAACCCTTTTTAGGTCTGCATAGGGTTCTAGCCATTAGCCACCATCAATGTAACTCTTGTCTTTCCATATTCATTAACAAAGTATTCCCATTCTCATATCGAGGCAGAAAGAGTAGACAAAATTGTTGAATATATCCAACACCTCTAACAACAAGTTCATGATATATTTCAAAAGGCCAATGCAAAGTACAAGCAACTACATGATCAACATCAGGTTCCACACAAGTTTCAAGATTGTAAGGTCTAGTTGCATATATATAAAGAGAACCTCATGGCCCTTCACAAGAAGCTTAGAAAATTCTACTATGGCCCTTACACCATCACCAAGGATGTGGATGAAAATTATTTCGAATTGAGTATTCCTCCTTTCCTTGGATTATGCCCAGTTATATGTGGATCTTCTTCGACCATATTTTCCACCTCTATTAGACACCTTGGAGATGGTTAAGCAATTGGATCCTAGAAAATTCAATACTTACTAAATTGAGAAACCTAAAATGGATCAAATAATTGACACAAATATTAAATACACCCACCAAAAGAACATACAACTCTATCACGGTGTCAAAGAAGGGAAACTTCCTCAGCAAGGGAAATGGCTCACCTAGATTCAAATTCAACAACAATTTTCCCATATACTATGTGAACTTGATGCAATGTGGACTATTTCTTCCTAACTATGGAGGAATGATCCAATTGGATATCGGTTTCCACCCACCTCTTCTAGATACTCAACATGGTTCTTCATTCAAACAATTTTGTTATGATTTTTTGGGCCTTAAACTTTCGGGTCCATTTTGAGGCCCTTAATGATATTTTCAGACAAGCGATCCCATAATGTATTTACCTTAAGAAAAGAGACACCATATTTTTTTTATCATAGTCCTCAGTTAGAGGTTTCCAACAAGATACTATGTGCACCAAATGTAGCTCATATCCAAAAGTTATGCTTCTAGGAAATTGATGTAAAAACTAATGATCAAAAATAACTTTTCGCGTTATTTTTAGAAAAACACTTTTTGGCACTTTTCCTCCTAGGTTTAGGGTTTTGTACTTTTAGAGTTCTTTATTTATGTTAAAAGGACATACTTTTGGCCTCTTATATTATAATTTTGTGAATGAGCATAGCCACCATCTGCATCCCTTCAGAGACAAGCTACCACCATTCTAGCCAATTTTTTTTCTATAATATTTTGTTATTTTATTCATTAATATAAATTGGTTTTTCACTGTATCTTTGTGATCACTACTATATGTTCATGTGTTTATTTTTGTTTATTGTAAAATCCAGATCAATGTACCTCTATACCTAGTTCCTTTTTGGTTCCATGTTGGTCCATAGTAAGTTTCCTAATGTTCAATGCCTTGCCTTGATGACCTTTGTCACTCATGGTGGTATGCATGGTAATACGTAGAAACCTTATAGTATTGGTTCTTATTTCTCTAACTCTTCAACATATTTTTCCTTTGAGTCATGCAATTCCTTATATTCTTCTTCCCTTTGATTCCATTCCAAGGGCTCTCCTTCAAGTGCATATGTAGAATTTTCTTTTTATTTAGCTTTAGAATCTTCATTTGATTTGCACGTAGGTAGTGTAATTAGTTTCCCTGTAAGAACATCTTCATGTTCTGCCTTGGGAACTTGTTGTTTAATAAGAGAGGTATCTTGCAATGTGATTTTATTTTTCTTGTACCAAAGTTTCAGAACCTTCTTTTGCACATTAATTTAATTGTACCCATTGATTTTATACAAATATATCCGAGAACAATATCAACATATCATCCATATCCATAATGTGAAAATCTAAGTGCAAGACATATTTATCTACTGTAATCTTCAATTCTTTAAATATGTGAATATTCTAGCACTCAAATTGTGTGCTCTATATATACTTTTCTAGTACTTCCAATCTTTTATCCAAATTAACATTCATGAGATTACACTTTTTTCTAGGGTTTTTATAAATAATAACATTCTTTTGTTGAAGGAATCCATGATCTCATAATAGGAGGTTTTAACATGAAGATAAACCCTTAAGGCTCTATTTATCCTTCTTTGTGTCATGATACCACTTGCCTTAAAATATTTTTTATATGCTTCATCTAAAATTTTGTACAGATCCTTAGAGTAAAATGTCTTACCCCATATGGTCACTTCATCTCTTGGATTATTTTATAGAGAAATTTTCCAACGTAGTGAATTTTTTTACTTAATAGTTACTATGCAGTCTTCAATCCTAGGACAATGAAATTTTGTTGTAAAATAAATCTTGCTTGGAAAAAAAATCATACAACTAAAACTATCATTTTTCAAAAATATCTTACTTTTCAATGGATCTCCTTCTTGCAACTAAGGTTTCGAGGTAACAAAATAAAATGATCATAACATCTCCTCATGTGCTATCTTACATTGGTCAAGTGAGGTCTAGTCCTTTCTATGATGAAGTATATAAGTTTCAATATTCCATTCCCATTATGCCAATGGGGGTGTCCTCATAGGTGTAAAATGCGATTGTGACTTTAAAATTATTTTGACACAATGAGCTACATAGTTACAAGTTCATGATTTTTCATAAATTAGCGTCTATGTTATGTGATGGTTTCATACACCCTCTATATTAGTTATATTAGGGTTATAGTACTGAATGGATTACTTCACAAACCACTATCTAGTTATTATAAATAAAGGAGAAATCTATCTTTTCTATCTAACACTTGACACTACCTTCAATGTTTCTCCCATATTGAAGAGATTTGGACTTTATCATTCGTTTAGATACTTGTATAGTGGATCCTACCTCAAGGATATTTGTATTGAATAGAATTTGGATCATCTCCAAGCATTTTATTCGGGTACATGGTTTCTGATATTCTCATTTCTATCATTCAAGAGTATTTTGTATTTGCATATTTTTGTGTTTTTAATAGATCAGATGCAAAGTAGTCAAAACCTCAAAAGATTTTGTACACAAACCTTATGTAAATGGAGGTTTTCATGAAGGTATTATATTTCCTCCTAGCATAATGATTGATTAGTTGCAGTTCAATATGTGATCAAGATCCTCCTCCTTTATTGTGTGGGCGTGTCTCTAAGTAACTGAGAATGTACAAATATCCTCTCCTTGTGTGCTATCTCACATTGGTTGTGATATTTGGTCCATATCAACATATAATTCCTAATACAACATGATCCTTATGCCAATGGGGGTGTTGATAAAGGTACATACCCCCTTAATAAGATAAAATTTGGTGCTTTCATGGCCTCCACATCCTCATAATTTTGATTAATAAAAAAGATAATATACAACCATCTAAGTCCCAACATAACATATTCCTTATACTAATTAGGGTGCCATATAAATCTCAGTATACCATGAGATTTCATTACACCAATGGGGATATCCACTGAGGTAGTGTCCCTTGCATTAACATAATGGTTACTTGATGGTTGATTCATTGAAGGTTGAATATGTGGGCATACTCAATCTTCTTGCATCCTCTTTGGAATGTGTTATGTGGGTGCACATGTGTGAATACTTGTGAATAATAAAAATATATTAAATAGTAGGATACAATATGTTTGGTGTTTTGGAATATCCTCAATGACTTTATAATATCCCATAACATTGTTTGAGTCCCAATATATCATGTTCCTTATGCATGTGGGTGTCCATGGAGGTAGTAGCCCTCCTAGAAACATAAAGGTTGATTGGTTAAAGGTTGATTATGTGTTCTTTCTTGGCTCCCCCTTGCTCCTTTTTGGGACGTGATGTGTCTCTATGTGTGTGTGTGTGAATAACTACACATAATAAATAATGGAATGTGTTGTATTTAACATCTTGGAATAGTTTCCATGAGTTTAAAGTCTCCTCTACTTGTGTGTTATCCTGCATTGGGTGTGAGGTTTCATTTGTGACAACATATAAGTCACAATATACGATGATCAATATACCAATTAGGGTGTTGAAACAAGGAGTGGTCCTCCTACTAACATAATGATTGTTGTTATGCTAGCCTCTCCCTCCTCCTTTGTAACATACCCAATAGCATTTTTAGCCTATTGAGGATATGGGGTACTTATTCAAACAAAAAATTTCCAACATATTTTTTCGTTGATGCCATTTTTCATTGTACGCAACCATATAATTGGGACGAATTAACCATTTTACATCTTTGATAACATATTCCTCATTATCATGTTATTAATTGATAATGCAAGTAGGAATAATAATGTAGAATTATGAAAACTCCATTATATCATTTATAGATACATATGGATTCATAAACATGTAAATGAAGCAAAATTCAACTCATGACATGACTTCAAAATTAGTTCACATATTCATAATAGATTATAACACTTATCATTTTACGGAATAACCACCAAATGGCTATAGACGAAGGGAATTTCACCAAACCATATGCTCTCTCTTTCTTGTAATATTTCTATGACAAGGCCACCCTTGAGCTAAGGTTATGATTTGATAATGATTAAATCACCTATTGATTGTAAAATTTTCACAGAGAATGTAGTTAGTAGAAAAGTCACACAAACTTGCGAGAGAGAGAGAGAGAGAGAGAGGAGAGAAAAATAATGAATTGTATTAACAATATTCCACACTCAAAGAGTGAACAATAAACAATACATATAATATACATGAGTAACTAATACACCATAGTAGTGATCTTGTAAAAACCCTAAGTAAGTAATCAATTGTCACGATTTAAATAATTGTTTAATGTATATTAGTTTAATTAATTAATTAATTAATTGTCCTCGTTAAATATTTTTTGAATGTATATTGGTTTAATTAATTGATTAATTAATTTCAAGATTAAATATATGTTTAATAAAATCCAGCTTAATAAATTATTAATTACTATTTTGTATCGAAAGATCAACCCATTAATGAAAAGGGGATAAGGTTGTTGACACCTAATTGAGGGAGGGTAGTTGAGAATTAAATGAAGGAAGAAGGCAGTGAATAATGGGGGGGGAGGATAAGGCAAGGGGGGAACATTATTTTTGGGGGAGGAAGGTATAATTGGCTCTGGTTTTTTTTTTGAGGATCTGGTTGTGGTTTTGTGGAGGAGGTTGTTGTGGTTTTGTGGAGGAGCTTCTTGGAGGTCTGTCACAGGGGGCACCGGGGTTGCTGGGGATTTTGGGCTTCGGGGGCCAAGAAACACCAAGGGTTCCTAGAGCTAGGGAGCCAGAGAGGCTCTGTTCCTAGCTGACTGGGAGGAAAAGATTTAGTTTTTAGGCAGTTTCAAGTAGTTTTCAGGTCGTTCAAGCAGTTTGCAACAACAGAAAAGAAAGGGACAAACTTCTTCTTCAAGAGGTATTTTACCAGTATTTATTTTGTTAAGAATGAAAGTTATGTTGTGTAATCTATTTGTGACTATTTTGGACTGTATAATTTGCAAATTTGATATTTAAACTGATTACATTTGCTAGTACTTCAACATAAATTAGATAGATTTGTTGTAATGCAAACATAAATAGAAATTAGATATCATGTTCAAGAAAATAAAAGTAATTTAGATTACAAATTTACTATTTAACTTTGAATCTTTAGTAAAGGGCTTTACACATGGTATCAGAGTTGTAGTTGAAACACTGGAGCCTTAAGGGCCTACCTAAAAATGAATGTAAATGTTCAAAATAATAATTCCACTGTTTAACGAACCAGAAAATAGTGAGTTTGTTATACTAAAGAAAAACCCATAAATTATTTTCTTGGTTTGAAAAAAATATGGAAAACAAATATATATTCTGTAGTTTTCATGTCATTTAAATTGAAAACAACCGGTCCCCGAGGTGTAGGACAGTCGGTGACGGAGTGTGTTGTTAAGCCACTCCGTGATGTTAAAGTCACCGGTTCGAAAC